>JAWNNC010000488.1:0-128499 GCA_035043275.1 Drosophila tanythrix | reverse complement strand
TATGGCTCCTCACAACATAAATAATAAATCAGAAATTCCGACATGGGATGAACTCAACTCATTTCCATTGGAGCGATACCGCACCTTAGAGGCTATCAAGGACATGAAGCCAAGTACGAGCACGCAAGTCCAGCAAAGACCTACTCGCAAAGAGGCTTTTCCCAAGGTCAACTCTTTTGAAAACAAGGTCAGCATCAAGACCCAATCGTGTAGGCTTTGCTCAAAGCAAAATCATCCTATTCCTAGTCCGGAATTCCTCCAAATGTCTGTCAGGGACCGAGCTGCTTACATAAAGCAGCAAAAATTATATTAGAATTGTTTTGCAAGAAGCCATCTTCTCAAAGACTACGCAAGTGCACCAGCTGCTTTACGTGCAAAGGTCGTCACCACACACTCCTTCATCGTGGCGACCCCCTCCCCAAACCAGCCACTGCAACAGTTACTATTCCAAGTAACCTTTAAATACACAATCATCTTCACTGTAAAGAACGTTTTTGATTCGGTTGGTTTTAGCTGGGCTAAAGCTCAGTCGAGCTATGGGTTCGGGCAACAAATTTATATCTGATTGCGAAGCGAAAATTAAAGACACGTTATTTTATTATATTTACAAATGATGGTTTTATTTTATAACCGTTGTACACACTTGTACTTAAATTTAGTGGGGTTTGAACGGCAGCTTCACCTGCTCGTGGTCACTGCATCCCTCGTAGATTCCACACTCTGACTGACTCCCTATCGTGAGCTGCGACGCCCTTTTTATAGGCCTGGTCGCTGGGGTGGCGTGATCTTTGGCAGTCTTTCCCACGGCCTTTTTGCGATCGCTGCACTCTATGGAAATAGGTCAGCGGTTGCCTCACAAACTGTCGCATAGCGTATTTCGCATTATGTCGACATAATGCGATCGCTGCACGTGATGAGGTCAGTGGTGGCTTCCCCGCTGAGGTTGACGTACTCCATGAAATTAGGCCAGCGGTGGCCCCACCGCTGAGGTTGCTGCCCTCTAGTAGAAATAACGCTGACGGAGGCTAATGGTGGTGTGTGTTGTCTGTTTGGTTCTTCTTGTAGTGCGTGCATACGCTTCCGGGCGTGATCGCTTGTGCAGTCGAGTTCGTCATCGACGAATTATGCTGACGCGACGCAATATTCAATTGTCGTCGTTGCAGTTACTGTGAGGGCGCATATAGCGTAAGTGTATATTTTTTTGCATTTATTATTTACAGCTATATAATTCTTCACACTCCCCCTTTCTTCGGTAGTGGAAAACTTCCAATACAGTTGCTGGGTGGGTTGGTAGTTGGGCGGTTCCTCCTCAAGCCGCCATGTGGGCGGCACCTCCGCATCTTCTTACCACGTGCGCACCACGGTGACCGTGTGTTTCCGCCGTCCCGTGGCGTATGTCTGCTTATATTCTGCAATTATCGCGGGTGTTCGTAGGTTTTCCGTTGGCTTCGGGGGTTGTGGTTGGTTGACCACACGTCTTCTTTGTCGGAAGAAATTTCGATGGCATCGTCGATTCGAGGGCACGTAGGGCATGGTATCCTCGTCATCGGGACGAGTTTGGGGCTTCCGTTCTTCTCTTTCGACGTCCATCTCCTTGTCGCTTGTTGCGTAGCGTGGCTATGCCCTTGACTACTGTTGTGCTTGAGGCGGTTGTCCCCTTGGTGTATGCACTACGCGCAATAAGCGAGGTACGCGCAACACGCGCACTATGCGAACCACGCGGCTTCGTGGTCGCGTCGAACGCCGTCCAGTGACCATACGCGCGGTCGGACTGTCTCTCCTCCCGTGTAGATTTCCAGCGCCGCTGGGTTTCGCCCGAGGATTGGTGACCGTCCGGCCATGACCACTGGAGACCGTGACGGGTGTTGTCGTTGTGACGTGTGTTGTCCATGCTTGTTATCTTTTCTGATTTGTAGAGGCGCTAAGTGAGGCCTCCTTATATACCATTTGGTGCGCTTTTCGGCGGTCGATGCATTTTTGTTCCGCCAGTGGTAGGTAGTGCAAGCGATGTTTTAATTTTTTGTTTTATTATCTGCGGTAAGCATAGCGCTTCCGGTGGTCGTAGTATTTTGATCCCGCCAGTGGTAGTTCCATCACAATAGTGCAAGCGTTGCTTTTTTTTTTATTACCCGCCATTGAGGTCTGGAGTAGGTCATGGTCATACTCACAGTAATCTAAGCGGCGTGTTTTCTCTGAACATTCGCCACATTCAGGGCTGTTCACCTATTTTTATGTATCGGTGTATACGACCTTTGTATACCCTTCCTTTTGTTCCTACCCTTTCCTGTTGGGTGTTTATTTTGTTTCATAATATCTTTTTATTATATATATATTTTTTATTTTATATGGGTGTATAAGTGTAGATCCAATTTTTCGCTTATATGTGCCGTCCTTATCCGTTTGTCTGCTAAACTCCTTAGTGGTGCTAGTTTTCTGCGAATCCTCAGCTGCATTTGACAGGTGGTGTAACTTACCGCACCTATCTCCAATGTTGGGATTCCGTTGCCTGCGATGAAGGTTGTAGTGTCTTGCTTGATCCTGAGAGGCCTTTTCCAAGCTCCGCCGGACAATTTCGAAAATTTCTTTCATTTTATTTTCGTTGTCGGTCGGACTTTTGGACTACTTGCCCTGTGCCGATTGCACTTCGTCGAACAACGCCTTTGGTATCCTCGGCTCCCGACCTTGTGTGATGAAGGCAGCGCTTTACCCTGTTATGCTCGAGACGCTGGTGTTGACTGCCAGTGTCAGCTCGGGTAACGCCTCATCCCAAAGTCTTTGGTTGTCTTTCGTAAATTGGGCGATCATCGATTTTACGGTGCGATTGGCTCGTTCCGTGGGGTTTTCTTGCGGCGTGTGGGTGCCGTAGAATTGGTATTTAACACCCATATACTCCAGTAACTTCTTGAACGCCCTGCTGGTAAATTGTGTCCCGTTGTCGGTTATGAACACCTTGAGGTACTCCGAAACGTGCTGAAATCCTCTCCCTGAAGGCTTTTTGCAATGCTGCTGTTGTAGCGCTTCTAAGTGGCACCATTTCTGTCCACTTCGAGAAGCGGTCTATGAATACCAACAACATCGTGTTTCCATGTGTGGATCTCGGTAATGGTCCCACAAAGTCGGCACTTACTGTGACTCTTCAGGTATCTGCGTCAGCATTTGTCCTGCCGCGGCCAGTTGGCTTGGCATATATTGCTCGTACATCTCTATATAAGCCTGGCCAATAGTAGCGCGCTGCCACTCGGGCTATTGTTTTCCTACTATCCGTGTGTCCTGCGGCAGCGGTGTTGTGATTCTCACTTAAGAACTGTGTCCTTTTGCTGGTTGGCACCCACAATTTCCAGGCTGCCACATCCTCTGTTCCAGCTCTATGAAGGATGTGTCCGTATAGGTTTCCAGACTCTTCCATATAGTCTGGAAATTTTCTGGAATTTTTGATTATGGCTGTACGCATCGTCTGGATCCAGTTGCAGTTTTTATTTGCTTGGTCCATTTCGCCTCCTAACTTTGAAATTCTCAGGAATGTCTCCTTCAGGGGTTGTCGAGATAGGGTGTCTGCAACCACATTCAGGTTCCCTTTCCTGTATTTGGTGTCGAAATCAAACTGTTGTAGTTCTAGTTCTCTATCCGCGATGACGGTGAAGTGGTATCCTTCCAAGTAAGGTCGCAGCTTCCTTATGCCCCAGATTATTGCAAGGCACTCCTTTTTGGGTCGCAGAGTAATTGCGATCCGCACCATTTAAGGATCTGCTTGCATACGATATGACCCGTTCACCCTCCTCTGAGTTTTGGGTCAATATCGATCCCAAGCCATAATTGCTAGCATCTGTTTGTAAACAAAATGGCTTTGACCAATGGCATCACAACTGTCTTAGCCTTTACTGTGATCGGTTGTGTTTTTGCGGTGCTGTGTCTGTTTGAGATTGTTATTAAGTTTTAACACGCACATTTAATTTGTTTAATATAAAAAATATCTGTGCTTTGGTTCTGTTTAATTTTTATGTAATTGCTTCGTTCATTTCGGTTTTCTGTTAGTAATTTTGCTACAAAACATAAGTGTTATTCTTGTAAACATTGTGAGCGCGGTTAACAGCTTGTGTTTTGTTTTTGCGTTTGTTTCATTGTCTCTCATTGCATGCATGATCGCTTTGCATTGTTGTTGTTGTAGCGGTTTTTGTGTGCGCTTTATTGCTATCGCTCTCTCTACTTTCGTGCGCTCTCTTATCGCTTTATAAGTCTCGCTCTCTCTATTTTCGTGTGCTCTATAACTGTGCTTGCACGCGATTTTGTTTCAGTGGCTTAAAGTTTCGTCTATCTCCGTTAATATTCTTACAGCGCCAAAGTTTGGTGTTGTTGTATCTATCTCATCTCTTGTGCACTGTTTGTTTTCTTATTTTCTCTGTGCTGCGCCGAATATTTTATGGTTTTCTCATAATTTCAGGCATATTAATTTTTGAATTAATTATGTCTGCGTGTTATTTAAAAAGCTGCAAGTGCCTGTCCGTTACGTAAATGTTACGGTTTCACGCAACGGGTTAGGGATGTGATCGGCGGTAAGTCGGGAGTAAAGTGGTGTTGTGAGCGATGCCGCGAGAAGGAGTCTGATATTCAGGGATTTATGAGGCAAACTAGGCTATGCTTCTACAGTCTCCGTCTAGCTTTTAGTAAGCTCAGCGCTGAGTTTGATGCTATGGAGACTCAATTCAATAACGTAAAATTGTTGAATGAGTCTCTTGACCGGAAGCGATCGGCCGAGCCTGCTATGCCTCGGGAACCAGGTTTATTGGCCCCTGCTCTGTTGTTGACCCATGCACCGCTGACTCCCACTGGTGATAATGGTCAGCAGTTTATGCAGTTTAATTCTCCTGCACCACCTACAACCAACAGTGGTGACTCAATTGAGTCACAGGCCACTGTGCCCGTTTCGATTCCGCCACCTCTTGCTAGCAGTGCTCCTAGGACTCTTAAGGTGGTTGTACCTAAGAAGCAAATTTTCATATCGCGTCTGGCCCCCGAGATGTGTGGATGACATTAAAGCCTACATACACGGTAAAATGTCATCTACGGGAATATCAATTGAAAAATTTAAATTTAACTACGAAAGAGAAATTTCCTCCTTTAATATAAGTGTTCCGGCTGAAGAATTTGGCACAATTTGCTGTGCTAATTTCTGTCCGAAGGGCTTACTTATAAAGGAGTTTACCTTACCTCAGAATCCTTCTGGAGCTTCGTCTTCTAATGAACCACCAAAAAACTAAAATCCTCTCTTTCTCTAGCATATCAGAATGTTAGAGGTCTTAATACTAAACTTTCTAAGCTTTACGTTGACAGTCTTTCTTTTGAATTTGATATATTTGTTTTTACCGAAACTTGGTTAAAACCTGATATCTCAAATTATTCTTTATTTTCTAATAAATTCACCCCATATGGTGATGGTTGTCTGATTGCTGTTGATTCTGATCTTGCATCAGATTATTTCTTACCTCCTTTTGCTTTAGACATCCACCTATTCCTCTACTAATTTCTCAACAAATGTACCACATCCTTACCCTGTTCAAAGAGCTAATTTCATTTTTAGTCCTGTGATCACTTTAGAGTCACTTCTTGCCGACCTACAAACAATCAAGCCTGGGTATTCGCCTGGTCCTGATGGTTTTCCGGGATGTGTACTTAAGTACTGTTCTGAATCAATTTCCAAACATTTACTTAAATTATTTACCTTGTCTGTTGAAACTTGTTGTTTTCCCGCTACTTGGAAGGAATCCTTTATTATTCCTCTCCATAAAAATGGTCCATAAAAAACAATAGGTATATCAAAATTGTCCGCATACCTAAGGCATTTGAGAAAATATTAACGCCTCAACTGCAAAACTTATGTAGATCTATTATTTCACCATTCTAGCATGGTTTTATGAAATGTAGGTTACAACCACTAACATTCTTGAATTTACTTCCCTTGTGATCAAGGGATTTCAGAATACAAACTGATGCAAACTGATGTCGTTTATACAGACTTCAGAAAGGCCTTTGATTCTGTTAACGGGATGTTTACTTAAGTACTGTTCTGAGTCTATTTGCAAACTTTTACTTAAATTATTTACCTTGTCTGTTGAAACTTGTTGTTTTCCGCTATTTGGAAGGAATCTATTATTCCTCTCCATAAAAATGGCCCAAAGTCTGATAAAAAACTATAGGGGTATATCAAAATTGTCCGCAATAGCTAAGGCATTTGAGAAAATATTATCGACTCAACTACAACACTTATGTATCTATTATTTCACCATTCCAGCATGGTTTTATGAAATGTAGGTCTACAACCACTAACATTCTTGAATTTACTTCCCTTTTGATCAAGGGATTTCAGAATAAAATGCAAACAGATGTCGTTTATACAGACTTCAGTTAGGCCTTTTATTCTGTTAACCATTGTCTCCTTCTTCAAAAATTAAACCTTATAGGATTTCCTACTAACCTTCTGACCTGGATTTCGGAGTATCTGAGTAACAGAACTCAAAAAATTGTATTTAAATCTGTGCTTTCTAAACCTATCCAAGTCACCTCTGGTGTACCCCAGGGTAGTCACCTTGGTCCAGTGCTTTTTAACCTATTTATTAATGACCTTCCTTCTGTAGAATTGCATTCTAACATACTAATGTATGCTGATGACGTCAAGTTATGCCCGCGTATAATGATATGACCTCTCATTGCTTATTGCAGGCGGACTTATTTTCCTTTTTGTCGTGGTGTAAAATGAATCTGCTCAACTTGAACTGCTCTAAGGTCATGTCATTTTATCGTATCTCTCCACATGTTGTTAATTACACGCTCGACGGGGTGCCACTTGATAGACTGAATGAAGTAAATGATTTAGGTTTACTCCTTGATCACAGACAAAAATTCGATAACCATATTAAATTCACTGTCAACAAAGCTTTTCAAGTTCTTGGTTTTATAAAGCGTTGGTCAAAAGAATTTGATGACTCTTATACAACCAAGATACTTTTGACTTCTCTTGTACGTCCAATTCTGGAATATGGATCTTGTGTGTGGTCTCCACAATATCATATTCATCAAAGTAGATTGGAACCTGTACAGAAAAGCTTCTTACTTTCCGCTCTTCGTCGGTTTGACTGGGGTGTACTTCCTCCATACACCAATAGGCTGCTTCTTATTAACCTACCCTCCCTAATTAACCGTTGTGCTATGCTAGGAGTTATGTTTGTAGTTAAATTACTTAAAGGCGAAATTGATTCAGCATCGTTGATGAGCCAAATAAATTTTTCTGTTCCCCTTAAACCTTCTCGTTATTTCTTCCCACTTTCCCTTAATCGCTGTACTACTAATTATTCCTATCATGAACCGTTTCGAGTACTCTGTAATGATTATAACAAATTATACCATGTAATCAATTCAGAATCCTCTATTTCTATAATTAAAAACTCAATTTTAAATGTCCTATCTCGGGAATAACCTTTACGCATGCACAGGTGATAGATAACTAATCTCTTACTAATTATATTTGGTCTGATTGGGTTTTTTCTGGGTTTTCCCCAATCCATGCAACAAATGTTGGACCATTTTGCATTTAAATACCCCCAGAATTCATTTTAATTCATTTAAATTTTTTAAATTTCATTTAAATTATTATTATTTTTAAATTTATACATCATTTTAATGTTATTTTTAATTGCATTAAATTAAATGTCTTAAGTTTTTGTAATTTTGGTGACGACTGGTCCTAGTTGACAATAAATAAATAAATAAAAAAAAAATCTGGGCACGCCAACACAGGTGATTGTGTCAGCTTTGACTTCACCTTCTCGAAAGCTTCCTGTCGCTCTCCGGTCCATTCCCATTTCGTACCCTTTTTTAGCAGTGCGTTTAGTGGATGTGTGATTTTGGCGAAATCCGGTACGAAACGCCAAGTTGCCCTTCAATTCGGTTATAGCAGCTACATTCTCTCGGATTCCTTCTTCTGTGACCTGATGACCGAGGTATTTCAGCTTGTTCTTGAAGAAATCGCACTTCCCCACGTTGATCTTTGGCATCATTTCTCTGGAACGTAGCTGGTGCCGAATGGAGTCCGAATGGCAATACTTTACATTCAAACAGGCCTTTCCCTGGGACTGTGAATGCCGTCTTCTCTCGACTCTCTTTCTCCAGGGAGCTGCCAGTAGCCATCCCTCAGGTCCAAACTCGTGATGAATCGAACCTCTCTCAGCTGGTCCAGGAAGTGGTGGACTCTTGGCAAAGGGTATGCATCTCTAACGGACTTAGAATTCAATTGTCTAAAGTCTACGCAGAGGCGCCATTTCCCCGTTTTCTTCATCACCATCACTATTGGTGCGCTGTGTGGGCTTTTTGATGGCTCGATGCATCTTTTGGGCAGCAGTTCGTCCACTTGTGTGTTGATTTCTGCTTGCATCTTTGGATTCTTAGGGAAGTCTCTCTGTTTGTTCCCTTTATGTCCTCAAATGCCGCCAATTCTCGTTGTAAAAATGCATAGATTTCTGCATCTGTATGTACTGGTGGCGTGACTGTCTTTGCCACGTACAGTCTCTCCTCGTGCTGTTCTCGTATTCTGTTCCCAGGTATACTTATCGTCAATCTACCCATGCCAGACAGAAAATCCCATCCGAGAACTAAGTCGTCTATGACTCGCCGTTCTGTTGTGCATCGTCGGCCTACGTTGATCAGTCCACGAGCTAGCTCTTCGCTGACGATACTACTCGTGGCCCCTG
This sequence comes from Drosophila tanythrix, assembly GCA_035043275.1. Taxonomy (NCBI): domain Eukaryota; kingdom Metazoa; phylum Arthropoda; class Insecta; order Diptera; family Drosophilidae; genus Drosophila; species Drosophila tanythrix. The sequence continues at coordinate 119,761 of JAWNNC010000488.1, read as the reverse complement.
TATCGATCGTAGCCTTGTACTGGCAGTTGCCGATCTCTATGACCGCTTTCAGCTGCGCTCCCTCGTACTGCAGGCTGCCGGTTAACGTCTTGGGGCTGTTCCGTTCGGCTTCCGCTCGCCCCTTGATGGCGGACGCCGGTGATCGCTTCCCGACGGGCAACAAGCTGATGTACGAACTCTGATACATCCGCATATCCAACAATAGTCCAGGCTAGGATTTGTGCACTCTATCGCACGCTGTCCGTCCTGGCCGCAACATCTGCAGGCCATCGCTGGATTATTTATATGTTTATATGTTGCCGCGTCTCGTCTTCGGCGCTAGTCTGGGTCTCGTGTCGACTTCGGCTCTCCCGTGGTACGCTTGGGAGTGCGTTCCTCCACTATCCGCCATTGTCATGAATCGTGGCCTGTTTTGCCTTGGCGCCGTCTCCATGTGTCCTCGTGAAGGTTCCATGCGTCTCTGTTGAGGCTCTACTTGCCTTCGCTGTGGAGTGTTGTAACTCGGTTGTTCCATGCTGGTCTGCTGTCTTAACTTTTCCCTATCGGCCTCGAGCTCCTCGAACGCGGCTGCCAAATGCATCAATTCTGTCAAGTCGGTGACCTATCCTGGCGTTTGCTCGTAGGTCTGGGAGGCTGTTGTTGTAGACTTTGTGAAGTTGTTTTTCCACCGAATATTGCAATGGCCGCATTAGCGTCTGCATCTACACCACATAGACCTTAAATTGCACCGTGGTGCCGTCGAATCGAAAATTCCATTCCCGGACTTTTTTCGCTACCCTCGGGTATTCTTGGGATATATCCGTCGCCCTGTTGTCACTTGTGGACCCTCTCCTTGATGGCTGTGGTGTGGACGTTCCCCGTACTGTGTGGTTTTCGTCTCGCGCGCGCTCTGCTGCACTAGTTGTTGGTATGCTCAACTGGACGAAATCCAAGTTCGTCCCTTCTCTTGCATCCGAAACTTTTCCTGATTCTTTGCCCGGTGTAATTCTGCCATGCAAAACTGCCAATTCCAGAATCCGCGCTCTGTGTGGTAGTCCGGATTCGTGGACGTCCACCCACTCTCCAAATTTTCGACGCATCACATCCAGTGTGCCACTCAGCTCCACTTGGAATTCTTCTCCATAGTTCAATACTTCCTCCTTTTTGAGGCTGTATACCCACGCACGAACCATTTTGTTCTTATTATGTCAATTATCGCAACCACCAAAGTTGGGCGCCAGTTATAAAGAACCTTTTTGATTCGGTTGGTTTTAGCTGGGCTAAAACTCAGTCGAGCTATGGGTTCGAGCAACAAATTTATATCTGATTGCGAAGCGATAATTAACGACACGTTATTTTCTTATATTTACAAATGATGGTTTTATTTTATAACACTTGTACTTAAATTTAGTGGGGTTTGAACGGCAGCTTCACCTGCTCTTGGTCACTGCTTCCCTCGTAGATTCCACACTCTGACTGACTCCCTCTCGTGAGCTGCGACGCCCTTTTTATAGGCCTGGTCGCTGGGGTGGCGTGATCTTTGGCAGTCTTTCCCACGGCCTTTTTGCGATCGCTGCACTCTATGGAAATAGGTCAGCGGTTGCCTCACAAACTGTCGCATAGCGTATTTCGCATTATGTCGACCCTTTTGCGATCGCTGCACGTGATGAGTTGGTCAGCGGTGGCCTCCCCGCTGAGGTTGACGTACTCCATGAAATTAGGCCAGCGGTGGCTGAGGTTGATGCCCTCTAGTAGAAATACCGCTGACGGCTGCTAGTGGTGGTGTGTGTTGTCTGTGTGGTTCTTCTTGTAGTGCATGCATACGCTTCCGGGCGTGATCCCTTGTGCAGTCGAGTTCGTCTTCGACGAATTATGCTGACGCGACGCAAGATTCAATTGTCGTCGTTGCACTTACTGTGAGGGGCGCATATAGCGTAAGTGTATATTTATTTGCATTTATTATTTACAGCTATATGGTTCCTCGCACCACAAAATCTGAGAAATGTACAAACACATTTCTCTGCAAACACACAAGGTGTCTCGCTAGGCACTGCTCATATAAATATCTGACATGCAAGTATCAAATATAAGGCACGTGCATTGATTGATTCGGGTTCGAAAGCAAACTTTATCACCACTAGGTTGTTCAACCTGAACAAGCCTCCATTCCAACCCGTCCAAGCCCAAGTCATTGGCTTAAATCAAGCTATTGCAGTGAAGCAGCACGTTGTGGCTAATATGATATTGTCACCGGGGACATCGAGCAGCTAAGTGGCACAGATTCAAACAGTGCCAAAGGATGAAGTGAAGACGCCAACTAAGCCAGCAAAGACGCCGCGCAAGCGACAGCCGAAGAAGACTCTAATTCCGAGTAGCGAATATAGTACCGTTCGCAGTCCACAGGAATTGCAGCAGCAAAATACGTATTATGATTTTCACAGCAAATGGAATACGCCGCTCAAAACGGAGAACAATGTGGCATCTGTGTCGCCAGCGACAACCACCACCGTACCCCACTCCGAGCCGTCAGCAAGGAGCTTCAGAACAAGTTTTCCAATGTTGTCTTGGCTGACGAGGGATGGCACACTCCAGCGACTATCTAGCTAATCCTTGGAGCCGACGTGCATCCACACATTAACCTGCCGGGCATGCTTATGTGACAGGTAGGCCTTCCATTCGCCTAAAACACTGAGTTTGGCTGGATGCTGACTGGCAATTGCCAATCCTAAGGCAATATTTTTTATTTTTTTTAATTTCCAATACTGCAAGGAGGGAGAATGTTTAGGTTGGTTTTATTATGCCATGCTTTATCAGCTAGTGTCATTTGGCAACCTCCTCTCATTGCACTCAGCACTGTTATTAGTAACGTACATGTCAGAATATTAACATTATTCTATTGTATCGTAAATAAATTGAATATATTACTGGCCTTTGGGATTGGTTCCTTGTTAGTCAATAATCAATATCCTTTGGATATTGCGATTGTTGAGTATACTTAAGGAGCACATCTTGAACATCGGAAAGCTCTTTGCTGCTGAGATCATCGGAAAAATGATACGAAGTTTTCCGACAGCGCTTGATGAAGCGAAATACTTATGCAACGACGCGTAACGCTCGATTGAAGTCCGAAAATCGTTCAAGAAGTTCAAACGATTGAGGAACATTAGATAGATTTGGTTTTATTGGACGTTGCTCAATATCAGTTTCAAGGGATGTAGTATGAGAAGAGGGCCATTGGTTTTATGGAAGTCGTACCCATTCTGGCCGTTGCCACCATAGCTGACTATCACGTAGCTCTTGTGGCGTGACCCCTCTACTAGCCAAATCTGCCGGATTACACTTGGAACGGACGTGTGACCCTGTGTCAGTTGCTTGTATTATTTTTGTAATTCTATTGGCGACGAAAGTTTTCCAAGTGCATGATGGCTTGTTATGCAATGCTAGGACGATCACTGGCGCTAACCATCCAGCTGGATCAAATAGTTTTGCAATCTGCGAAAGGATTTCGCGCTTGGAAAAAGATTGCTTTGATGGGAGTGTGGAAGGAGAGAAAAAAAACTCGTCCGTGTCCGCTTGCCATCGGATACCGAGAGTTTTGGCAACGCTGGATTCCTCGATTTTCAGAAAGTCTTCACGCAGCAAATGGTCCTTAGGAAGCTCCTTGAGTACGTCTCTATCATTTGATGTCCATTTTCGAAATGGAAACCCCTCGAAGTTCTCGGATCTTAGAGATTGCTTGATCCTTGGAATGGGCTCCTGCAAGTACATCATCCACATACATGAAATATGAAATAATGTCACTTGCAAGAGGGATCTGTTCTTCGACATCCTTTGCGAGCTGTTGGAGTACTCAGATTGCCAAGAATGGAGCGCAATTGACACCAAATGTGACATTACTGAGCTCAAAGCCACACACTTCTCCCTTCTTATTCCGGAAAAAAATTCTTTGATAGGGGGTGTGCTTTCAGTCCATCAAGATTTGTCGATACATCATGGCTATATCAGTATTGAAACAGTAGCGGAAATAACGCCATCTTAAAATCTGTACGGTCAGATCAGATTGAAGTACGGGTCCCGGATAAAGGATGTCATTCAAGCTTTTGCCGTTTGAGGACGGACTGGAGGCGTTCACTTTGACTTTTGTAGTGGTTTGAGAACAGCATAATGAGGTAAATAATAGTTGTCTTTGTCACTTTGAGGGACTTGTCTCATGTGACCGATATCAATATATTCCTGAATCACGGAATCATACTGCTCTTTTCTCTTTAAACGGCTTTCGTTCTTGAGCAACTGTGCAAGTGCGATGGACCTTGAGTGTCCCAACTGGATGTGATCATAATTGCGGAACGGTAGGGTGACCACATATTTACCATTTTCATTTTGAAGAGTGGTGCGGATAAAATTCTCTTAACATATATCATCTGTGTCCCTTATAGGACTTGAAGGAAGATCCTCCACCTTCCAGAATTTTGTTAGAAGATTCTCTAATGGAGGTTCCGGATCAATGGAAATTCTTGTTGTGAAAGACGAAATTGAATTGATGTGGCAATGTCTTGTGTTATTGGACCTGTGAGAATCCAACCAAAGACTGATTCTTGCCCCAACAGTGACCCACAAATATTCGGAATAGAGCCGCCGAGCAGTATGGATGGGATGATATCTTCGCCTAATAGCACGTCCGGAACCTATAAAAAGTCGGGTCAGCCAACTAGATATTTGTCAGGTCCTTCAACGTATTCCCAGGAATTGAGTACGATGGTAGGTCTTCTATTATCGAATCTTTCAATCAGGTTTTGCCATGCTGACTGAAAGCCATCGTTTGTAAGTGGGGATTTGGCAACTATATTGTTCGCCTCAACGCTAGTCTTGGAATTTAGGTGGAAGAGCTTTTCCACCGGAGATAGACTTGGATTGTCTATATAGACGGCTGTGAATAGGTTTCGGAACGTAGGCCACTAAAAACTTCAGTGTCGACGGGCGGAAGTCTGCAGCCTCTCATTATCGGAGTTGCAAGCGCAACTGGCTGCGGTCTACTTGCATCCGCAGCTTGTGCGATTTGTTCACTGAGTTGAGCTGCACAGCGTTCGTAGACAGAATAGCGAAATATTTATTCTGCCTGATCGCACTATCTTCACTACTTTCCCCTTGGATTGCACTTTTCGAGCACAGCTCATATTCCTTTTCGACCTTTTCCCATAGGGATCGTATTTGGTCTCGGCGGATCTCGAGTGTGTATACTGTGGCAGGAGTTGTGGATGGCATGTTGATCATAGCCTCATAATGGCTAAGTCGATCGGAAAAAGCGATAAAGTCGCTTAATTCTGCTCGAACTAATGATCTTGCTTTTTAAGCGCGTGTGCCTGTCGGACTCCTTGGAATAAGCTGTTTTTGCTTAACAGGCGTTATATTCCCAGTAGGAGCTGGTTCTCTTTTGACTTTTGAAGCCGACGACCTTGGTGTTGGTCTATTGGAGTCACACGATTGCGAAATGGGCGAACTTCTGGTATCACGTTGCGGAGGAGGTCATATATATGACTCTGGGTCCCTGTTTAGCCAACCTTCGCTGATATGTTGGATTGAGCTAAGCGGAACGTTGCCATTGAAACAGTCCAATATGGTCTTTCGGATATTCAGAGAATGAATTCAAAAATAACAGAAAAAAATTTTTTTTTAATATATAAATTAAACTGTTCCTTTAGAGTTTTTGGAAAAAAAACACAGAACTGTTTCGTTTGAGTGCTTTATTAGGACTGAATTATTCAATATTCTTTATTAAAAATGTAACATCGGTTTGCTGCGCTCTGCTGGTGTCTTGGCGTTTGTAGTTGTGTCGCTGTAGCTGCTGTCGCTGTAAGGCTCCGTTATAATATGCCGACGCGGCATCTGCAATCCGTTAGGTCAGTTGTGATCCGACAGGGTACTTGCAATCCGTTAGGTCATTCGCAATTTCCAGTCCGTTTGGGCATTCTGGCGCCTAAGCAGAAATATTCTTTAGTTGTGTCGCGGCACTTGCAATCCGTTAGGTTATTTGGAATCTGACGCGCCATTTGCAGTCTGTTAGGGTATTTGGGTGATTAGGTAGAAATATTCTTAACTTATGTATTTTTTTAAATTGGAACCTGTGGAAAGGGAACACTCGGGCGGGAAACTTTATTGTGTAAGTAATTTTTTTACTTACGCGATAATGATCGTGACTGTGAAGAGTCGGAACGGTGATCTCGCATAAAAATATTTTTTTTGTCACTGCAGCTCTGCATGTGGTGGTATGTGATTGCAATAACAGCTGACTGTGCAATTGTCGCGGAGTGAAAAATCTATCAATTCACTCAAAGACAGCGGAAAATAAATTTTGGAACATAAACAATATGCTGGACGAACTTGTACAACAATATTAAAATTATTAATTAAATTAATAATGATAATAAATAATAATATGAATAATAATATTTGTATGTTAATTGTGTGTACATACATACATTTCTTTTGAATTCATGTAATTGTAATTAGTTGTTGAGTTATGCCGTGGTTATCTTCATTGATCTCTTTGTTTGTGTGTGCGGCTAAACCTTTTATTTTGTTATTGTATGTTTATATGTTTTGACAGTTATCGTTTTGGCTTCGTCGAGCGCGAACGCGTATTTTGGTGACTGTGCCAATTTTTTGCTTTATAAGCATTTCTAAGCATTTCTAATGGACAAGACCACTTCAGTTAGTGGCAACATTAATTATAATATTAATGCAGTTAAAATTGTAACAATATTATCGTGTTTAAATTGTTAAATTGTGTTTAATTCTCACAAAATAAGACTGTGAACTTATGCCAAATTCCATTCCAAAAAAAAAAAAGAATAACGGTACTTGCCCATGCACCGTTAGCGGCCTGCGGTTCGCTCTCTAGAGTAGATACGAACGACGCCTGCAGCTGGTCCGCCAGCTGCAGAGCATCGGCAATTGTGCGTGTGAGTGTTTGGGTTACTCTCTCTCGCGATTTGTAACTTTGACGCTCGTGAGCAGTTGTGCTGGTGCACGTGGCCCTTGCTTAGTGTGATTTGTGTGTGCGCCGCCACCACTCTGGTAGAGTGTGTGCGCTTGGTGCGCTCAAATTTTGCACAAATATGAGCAACACCCCCATACCGCCACACCCGGCGTCGCGCCTGATACTGCAGCTGCAGTTTTTTGGTGCTCGCCTTCTCTTGCCAGGCAGACCAGCGAACTCCGTTATGTCTGCGCTCTCGCTCTGAAAGCAGTAACAACAACAACAACAAAGTTAACAATGCAAGAATTGCAAATGTCAACATCAATTACACCGCTAAAAACAATATAAACAACGCCAACAATAACATTGACACTAACGAAAACACTAAAAAATATATTGGTGAAATCAACGTCAACAACAATGCCAATAAAAAAAAAAAAATTGCAACAATCAATGATTACATTGACTTGGACGCAGCGCCATCAACTTCTGCTGGTGTTCTTACAGCACCAAAAGCACTAGAGGATTCGCTGTCAAATTCTGACTCAGACATCGAGTCAATTGATATGGCAGAGAAGACTACAGTTGTGCCTACTTCGCCAATTTATCCGTCGATTACAGACGATAAAGACCCAAAGCTAAGCGCTGCCGCTGAGATACGCGATTGTTCTCAGGCAAATACTGGCAACGCGGAACCACAGCCTACAAAGCCTTCCAAGCCCCCTCCACTTATTGCTGAGGGCATTACCAACGTTGTTGGACTGCTTGAAGCACTAAATGCTGTCACGCCTCCTGACAGCTTTATGCTTAAATGCAGTGGTGGAGGTACGGTGAGAGTTATGCCCAGTGGTATTACAGGGCAATCCAAAGACTTTTCACTGAGAAGCGAATACCTTTTCACTCCTACAAAATAAAGGAGGATAGAGGTTTCCGAGTGGTGATCAGGGGACTGCATCCATCGCTGCAGAAAATTGAATTCCTCAGAGATGAGCTGGCCAGAACTGGGCACACAGTGCGTGGTGTCCAAACCATCACTAGTCGTGTTACAAAGAAGGAGCTAAACCTTTGTTATTTGGAGTTGGAGCCGGCTGCAAATAACAAAGAGATATACAACCTTCGCTCCATTTCTCAGGTGCGCATTTCTGTTGAATGCCCTGATAGACATTTGGACATCCCTCAGTGCCACCGCTGCCAGGAATTTGGCCACACTACAAAATATTGTCAAAAATAGCATCGCTGCGTAGTGTGGTTCTGCACATGCTAGTCAGGTGTGCGAAAAACCATTGGATGCTGACCCTAAATGTGCCAACTGCGGTGGAACTCATCCAACAAGCTTGAAAGGATGCCCAGCCTATCAGCGCGTTGCCAAGGGAAGGAAGCTTGTGGCTCAGTCCGAAAGGCCGACTCAATATTTACAAAAGTCGCGCCCAAGAAGCCCGGCTCCTTTACGCAATGCACAATTCTCTTATGCTGATGCCGCCAGACTGCAAACGGCTCCTCAGCTCATTCAGCAACTTGGGAAATTGTCACAGCAGCAGCGTCACCCTCAGCAGCAGCGTCACCATCAGCAGGAGCTTCACCAACAACAGCAGCCACAACCTCAGCACCGCCAGCAGCCGCAGCACCTGCAGCAGCAGCAAGAACAACCTTTGCCGCCTAAACAAGATGCTCCGCAGGTTCCTGAGCAACAGCGGACAAGGAAAAAGCGACGACCTAAGGTTCGCCAGATGCCAGAGAAACGCCAGCAGCAGCAGAGTCACCATCAGCAGCAGCTTATTCAAGAACAACAGCCACAACTTCAGCAACGCCAGCAGCTGCAACAGCAACAGCAACAGCACATGCAGCAAGAGCATCAACAGCAACTAAGCCATCAACAACAACACCAGCTGCATTTGCGTCAACAACATCAGCAGCCCTCACAGGATCAATATCAGCTAGTGCAACAGCCTTACCTTTATTATCATCACGCCAATCCCCAGCTTGACAGTCTAATGTCAAAATTCGACAAGTTAAGTGAGACAATGATGGCCATGATGAGCCTGTTGCACGCTGTACTTGCCAATAAATGATCCAAATTGGGATGCGCGTTGGCGTATGGAATGCCAACGGCCTTGCAAATAACGCCAATGAGTTGGAGTTGTTTATTCACCGCCATCAAATAGATGTAATGTTGGTCTGTGAGACTCACTACTGCTCCAGATCACACTATAGGCTTCCAGGCTACGATATCCACCTAGCCAATCATCCGTCGGATCGCATGCGTGGTGGAGCAGCAGTGATCATAAAATCTTCTCTGCAACATCATGCGCTGACTCCCATAAGTTGGCTCTGCGCACAATGTGCTGCCGTTAAAGTCTCTAGTGATCAAGGCGAAGTAGTCCTAGCGGCTGTCTATTGTCCACCACGTTTTGTGTGGGCATTAGAAGACTTTAAATTTCTCTTCGAAGAGCTTGCCCCAAGTTCCTGATTGCTGGGGACTGGAATGCTCAACACCATCTCTGGGGTGCTGCTTTGGACACTCGCCGTGGGATTGCGCTTGCGGATTGCGTGAGAGACTCCAACCTCCAAGTACTTGTCACGGGTGGTGCAACGCACTATTCGTACGGTAGTCATAGGCCGACAGCAATTGATTTTGCTGTGTACGCTGGAATACGTTCTGACTGTCTTGGTATATCTGAGCGAATTGAGCTTAACTCCGATCACATCCCTTTGATCGTTGAGTATAGAATGGCTGTTACTCTAAATGCTACCAAGGCACGTCTTCTGCTGCGCAAGGCAAACATCACTCGATTCCGCCAAAGGGTCACCGGCTGATATAGACGACGCAGCGGAGTTATTCCTGCGTAATATTAACGCGGCGGCGGAATACTCCATGCTTGGCCAACTTCCTTGTCTTGCCTCCCAGTCCAGCTCAGCCTTTTTTAAAAACTGAGATTTTGGATCTGGTAAGGCACAAGAGAGCACTGCGTCGCCAATATATGCGCTCACGCAATCCTTTGGATCTAAGGGACTTTAGGCGGGCTGCGTACGAGCTGCGAAAGTTGCTTTTTGACACTAAGAGCCAATATTTTCAGGATATGCTCCGCAATGCCGATCCCAATAAGAATCATGGATTCAATTTGTGGAAGGCAACGCGTTGTGTCAAGCGGCAGCCACTCAGACGGATCCCCATTATGCGACCGGACAACACTTGGTGTCGATCGGATGCAGAGATTGCATCGGCATTTGCGGATGAGCTGCAAGGCCATGATGGCGTCGATGGTAGAGTTGCTAAGGCCCTCCCCGAGAAAGGAGTGATGTTCTTAGTGCTACTCTTTAACTCCATGGTTCGCATCCACCACTTCCCCACTCTGTGGAAGTGTGATGTTATTACGATGATTCCGAAACCTGGCAAGCCGGATAATCTTGTCTCGTCATATCGACCGATAAGCTTGCTGTCCACTTTCTCCAAGATATTTGAAAAAATATTTATTGGAAGATTGTCGGCAGTAAGTGGCTTCCAGAGTGCCATTCCTGATCATCAGTTTGGCTTTAGGCATCACCATGGTACACCAGAGAAAGTTCATCGAGTAGTACAGCATATCCTCGAGGCCTTGGAAAATAAGCAGTACAGCTCTGCCGTATTCCTGGATATCCAGCAAGCGTTTGATCGCGTATGGCATGATGGCCTGCTTTTTAAGCTTAAGTCCCTACTACCATCGGCGCAGTATTTACTGCTCAGGTCTTACCTGCTTGGCCGTTCTTTTATGGTTGAAGTTAGGGGAGAGCGATCAAACATCCGCCCCATCAGAGCGAGTGTACCGCAGGGTAGTGTCCTCGGACCTGCCCTGTACACTTTGTACACTGCGGACTTGCCGATTCCGGTAGCCGGAAACACGCTGCTTGCCACTTACGCGGATGACACTGTGTTCCTTGCTAACTTCTCCACTGCTTGGAGAGCAGCAGCGGTTACGCAGAGGTTCTTGGATGGTTTTAGTACCTGGGCCAACCGGTGGAACATCTGCGTCAATGAGAACAAGTCTCAGCACTGTACGTTTGCGCTCAGGAGTGGTAACTGTCCAACAGTCCGACTCAACAGCACGGTCATACCTCAGGAGAACCATGTTCGCTACCTGGGTATGTATCTGGACAGGAAACTTACCTGGCGCAAACACATACAGATCACGGCAGCAGCGTGTAGATCCAAAAGGGCGAAACTCAACTGGTTGCTGAAGTCATCCAGCAAACTCAGCTTGAGCAACAAGCTGCTGGTGTACAGGAGCATCGTCGTGCCCACATGGACATATGGGATTCCATTTTGGGGCACAGCAGCAAAATCGTGGATTAATCCAATCCAAGTCCTGCAGAACAAGGTGCTAAGAGACATCTCTGGTGCTCCACCTTATGTGAGCAATATGACGCTGCACAACGACTTCTGTGTACCAACAGTCATAAGTCAAATAAACCGACATACGAGTACAAGCCGTTACAATGACCGGTTGCATAACCATGTCAACCCTTTGGCCTGTTCACTAGGGTCAAACACAACCCGCAGACGCTTAAAGCGCCTACACACCAGCGACCTCTGGACAGCTGGTCGTTAATTGTAACTTAATATGCAACAAGTGTTTTATCTAATATTGAATTAATGTTACGTAATTTTGTAATATGCTAAAACCAATTATTTGTTTATGTTATTTAATTTAAATTCCTGCTATTATGTATACTATCTCCAAAACAATATTTTATAACCTTTCAATAGGTTGATCAATATTAAATTAAATTGCTAAATTAAAAAAAAAAAAATATGTTTTGATGTATGTATGTATATGGCGTGCCGACAAAGAATTTATAAAAGAATTAATACCTTTTCGCCTTCGCTTGTTCTTCGCAACGGACGTGTTTTTTATTGCGCATCGAAATTATTTATTTCCTTTCGTGAATTGAATTTATTGAATTATTGTGATCGCTTAAAATTTGGAGACATTGTGTTATACAGGTTTATTGTAAAATACATTGTTGAACAGTAGCATTATTGGCTAAGCTATTAATTCGTGTGTTTAAAGTGCAACAACAAATCGCGGCTCAAATTCAAGATCTTGTGCAGTGTTTGTGTCCGTACGCACTTTTGTTTTTGTATTTTTACACTCTTGCTTATCTCTTGTGATTTAGATCACATCTCTCTCCCGCGCTCTCAATAACATTGTTGGTGGTTGCGGTTGTTTGTTTACTTCTTTTCTAATTCTATATTCCGTTGCGTTTCTCATTTTTCGGTCGTTGCGCCCGCGCGGTTTTATTTTTATTTTTTTTGCTTCACATTGTTTTTCTACGTAAGTACATAACATCTGTTGTAATACTTTAACCCTTGTGTGTTCTTAGAGCTTGTCCCGTGTCTGTTTATTCTGCAGTTGTTTCTTAAATTTTTGTTAATTTAAATTATTTACCCCTTTAATATGGCGAATGTCTGCTACAACAAAAAGTGCCATGTCCGTGCAAACATTAAGATGGCCTTTGTTGGTTGCTGGCTGTGTGATAATGTATCACACGAAAAATGTGCTGGCCTAAACGGCCGTATTACGGACATGATTGAGTCCAAAATAGGCTTAAAGTGGACGTGTGAACAGTGCAGGGATGTTGAGAGGGACATTATGGGGATTCATCAGGCAGACCAAAAATGGCATTGGAGATCTTTTTGGTAGGTTTAAACACCTGTTTGAAGGATTCTCAGCTATTGAGAAAGATCTCAAAGGTATGAAACTTTTGAATGAATCGTAAAAGCGTAAAAAGGCCAATTTTAAGCTGTCTGTTGGCCCAATTAAAGTCTCTTCTCAATTGCCCACAAAATCCGTACCTAATATAGAATTGATTAATCTGTCTTCTCCATCTTTACAAATACCAGATAGAAGTGATGATAACAACACGTCGGCCATGGATGTTGTTGCTTCTATCCCCGAAATTGTGGTCGATTCAGAGATTGTCAGCGCCGTTGATGCAATTCAACAGTTAGGTGCTAACACATCAATTGAATCAAATGGTCGCTTAACCAAACCAATAGTTCCACCGGATGCTACTGTTAAGGTTCCTAACGTGACCCTGGTAGGTGTTCCACCAAAAAAATAAATATTTGTTTCACGGCTTTCCCCTGATACCACATCTGAGGATATCAGGGCGTTTATCCAAGCGAAATCTAAAGCCATCGTTACTGTGGAAAAATTCCAATTCTCATATATTCGGGAGATATCTTCGTTTAAAATAAATGTTCCGGCAGAACACTTTAGCACCATTTGTGGTAAAGAATTCTGGCCGGACCATGTTATTGTAAAAGATCTTCGTTTAAAATAAATGTTCCGGCAGAACACTTTAGCACCATTTGTGGTAAAGAATTCTGGCGGACCATGTTATTGTAAAAGAATATACTGCAAAAAAGAAAAATCGGCCTCCGATTGCTGTACTTTCTTCTACTGCTAGTGCAAGTAAACCTCTTGCTGTATCTGGTAGTTCAAAAAACTAACTCTCACTTGGCTATCAAAATGCAAGAGGTATCTGTAGTAAGCTTTCAAATATATACCTAAATAGTATTTCCTTTCTGTTTAACGTCGTTGTATTTACTGAAACGTGGTTAAAGCCCGACATCCTAGATTCTGAGATCCTCTCTAATGAATTCTCTATCTATAGAAAAGATCGGACTCCCAGGCGTGGTGGGGGTGTACTGTGAGGAGCCATATAGCCGTGGCAAATAAATGTATATAGAATATACATTTATGCTATATGCGCCCCTCCCAGTAACTGCATATCAGATCGAAATCCGAAATCCCTTATTGCAGTTGCGGCGAATTCGCTCTTTTTCGCCCTCTCTCTTTCAACTGCCGGTGGTCAGCAATGTTAGCGTGTCTGGCGCACGCTTCATACAGGACAAGCGCCGTTATAGTGTGAGGAGTTTGGCGAGCGCAATATCGCCATCCATACTAATACATACGACAGACATTGGCTGACGCCAGCTGAACAGAGTGGAAAATTTCAAAAGATCACGCCACCACGCCGATCGCGTGATCTTTAATACAGTCGCGACAAAAGGCTGCGAGGGAGGACAATAAAAAGGGCGTCGCAGCACAAAACGCGGTCAGTCGGTCAACCAAATAAGACAACGTCGGTCGGTCATCAAGAAAAGCGCAGTCGGTCAACAAGTCAATTGGTTCAATTGTCCGCTTCGCACAAATAAAAATTTGTTGCACGGACCCACAGCTCGGCTGAGGTTAAGCCCGGCCGAAAGAAGAAGAAAGGTTCGTTTCAGTACTTATTGCTATCAATGCAGATTTATCTTCGGAGATAGTAATGACAGATGTTTCTATGGATATAGAGTTTATTGCTGTTAAATTACTTATTAATGGTGTTCGTCTTTTTATAACCTGTTCTTACATTCCACCTTCTTCAGAAAGTTCTTTGTATTCTTCCCATTTGGCTGCTATACTTTCTGTGTCTTCACAGCTTTCTGATCGTGATTTTCTTGTAGTACTTGGTGATTTTAATCTCACTGGAACTACATGGACGCCTTGTCCTGATTCAAGTGCTTTGTCAACCACGACTCGGAGTGAGTTTTTGGAGGGCTTATTTGGGATATCATTGTGTCAAATCAATGCTATCCCGAATTCGTTAAATAAGATGCTTGATCTGATTTTTGTCACGGATCCCTCCGTCTTTTCTGTCACCCGTTCAGAACCTATATCCTATCCTGAAGATTCCTTTCACCCAACGTTGGAGGTGTTGTTTGACTTGCCTACTACGGCACCAAGTCAGGATAACAATCTTTCAGGGCGTGTTCGTTTTTGGTCCCTTGATAACGGAGAGCTCATTACTTAATGTCATTAAGCCGTTATTTTTACCGGCACCTGATGGGGTACCTGGCTGTGTGCTTAGATATTGTGCTGATGGTCTTTTGAAGCCTTTGTTTAAACTTTTTGAACTATGGAGTTGTGCTCTTTTCCAGATATTTGGAAAGAATCATTTATTATTCCTCTCCTTAAAAAAGGAAACAAATCAAATGTTAAAAATTATAGAGGTATATCTAAATTGTCCGCTGTTCCAAAGATTTTTGAGAAATTGGTAACCTCTCAACTACAACATCTTTGCAGATCCTTAATTTCGCCCTGCCAGCACGGGTTTATGAAATACAGATCAACCACCACTGACCTTTTAGAATTCACTTCTTTTGTTATTAAGGGATTTCAAAATAAAATGCAAACGGAGGTCGTTCACACGGACTTTAGTAAGGCATTTGATTCCGTAAATCATTCGTTGCTACTTCACAAACTTAATCTTCTGGGATTCTCAAATAACTTAATTTGTTGGATCTCAAACTACTTAACGCGTAGGACACAGAAAGTTTACTTTAGAGGTTCTGTCTCAAAGTCTGTTCGGGTTACTTCCGGAGTACCGCAAGGAAGTCACCTTGGCCCTTTGCTATTCACTTTATTTATAAATGACCTTCCGTCCGTTATAAGTTATTCTCCGGTACTAATGTACGCCGATGATGTAAAATTGTGTCTGTCGCCGACCGACTCGTTTGCTGGACAGAGGCTTCAGGCTGACTTATAGTTTTGAAGCCTGGTGTCGTATAATTTTATTAAATCTTAATTGTGACAAATGCAAATTTATGTCTTTCTATAGGCGATTGCGCTATTTAAATACATACTTTCTTTATGTCAAGCCACTTCAACGCATTGAATGTGTCGATGATTGGGGAATACTTTTAGATCCCAAGCTTAAGTTCGACAAGCACATTTCTTCCTCTATTAATCGAACCTTTGGAGTCCTGGGTTTCATTAAGCGCTGGTCAAAAGAATTTGACGATCCCTACATTACTAAAACACTTTATATTTCACTTGTGCTTCCTATTCTGGAATATGGATCTTGTATATGGTCACCCAATTACAGGGTTCATCAGGATAGAATAGAATGCGTACAAAAACACTTCCTATTATTTGCCCTTAGGGGTCTTAATTGGAATACTAATATTATCTTACCTTCTTACCATAGTAGACTTTTATTAACAAATCTTCCTTCTCTTTCTGATCGTAGAACAATGTTTGGTGTTATTTTTTTACACAAGCTTATAAACGGTGAGATTGATTCTTCGGAGTTAATCAACTTAATTTTACAGTTCCGATCAGAAATACAAGGAATTTTCTGCCTCTTCTCTTCAAACTTGTAGTTCTAATTATGCTATCCATAACCCCTTTAGAATATTGTGTTCAAATTATAATACGTTTTTTCCATTAATAAGTTGTACTCCTCCTTTTCATTTATTAAAACAGCTGTCCTATCCCATCTTTCTTTCAATTCGCGAACTTGGTATCCGCGCGTTATGCGGCGCACCCCTCGGTCGGTTGGGTGGGAGGTGGGTTGCAGTTTTGCTTGGATCCGTGCGTTAACAAGCCCGTGCTTGGTATCGTTTGGGCCACTTGAATGTGCTGCTCGTTAGTACTTCAACGTCCAAAAAGGAGAAGTTTTCAGAAAAAAATTTTTTAAATATACAGTGCCTGACAGCTCAAAAGGTCCAGAGTCAAGGACAAAAGTAATTGCCTGCCATAAACTAATTATAAATTATTTTTCAAAAATTGCAATGACCGATGGTAGGTACATGTATTAACCACCAATATGAATGGATGACCCTAATAAACTGAGGTTTCCCCACCTGCTAGGTAGGATTATGTAAAAATGTAGCCTATTTTTAGGTGACAGCTTATTTGGATCATTTACATTGTGGACACCTGGGAGCCATAGAACCCGGATTTTTTACCTAAAGTTGAGTATTTTCGGAATAAATAGATCAATACTTCGTAGTCAGTTTAGTTATATCCTGCATCCCGGGTTCAATAAGCCCACAAGGAATATGGACAAACGGACTACCATTGAACAACGGAAACTCATCCTGGAACACAACAAGAACGGATATTCACAGCGCCA
This sequence comes from Drosophila tanythrix, assembly GCA_035043275.1. NCBI lineage: Eukaryota > Metazoa > Arthropoda > Insecta > Diptera > Drosophilidae > Drosophila > Drosophila tanythrix. The sequence goes on along the minus strand of JAWNNC010000488.1, from coordinate 102,864 downwards.
AATAGCTGAAATGGTCAATCTGAGCAACTCAACCATATATAACATCATTCGGCGCTTCGTCGACGCAAATTGGATTGAGGGCAAGGCAGAATGGCACCAAACCCGCTTTTCACCGAAGGATCATCAGGAAAATAAGGGCAAATCCCAAGCTATCGACTCCAAAAATGACTCAACAGGTGCAGGATAAAATGGGGAAAAAATGCTGTGTGGAAACTGTGCGCATTGTTCTGCGCAAACATGACTTAAATGCCCGAGTACCACGGAAAAAGTCCTTTATAAGCGCATCAAATAAAGGGACTAGGATGACGGTCGCCAAGAGCCACTTGGACAAGGATTTGGAGTTCTGGAACACAGTCATATTTGAAGATGAGTCCAAATTCATAATTTTTGGCTCGGACGGACGGAATTATGTGTGGCTACAATCCAATACTAGGCGGAATCCGAATCACATATTGCAGGCAATTACTTTTTGTCTTTGACGCTGGACCTTTTGAGCTGTCAGTCACTGTATATATTTTTTTAAATTTGAACCTGTGGAATCGGAACACTCGAGCGGGAAACTTTATTGTGTAAGTAAATTTTTACTTACGCGATAATGATCGTGACTGTGAAGAGTCGGAACGGTGATCTCGCATAAAAATATTTTTTGTTTATCACTGCAGGCCTGCATGTGGTGGTGTGATTGCAATAACAGCTGACTGTGCAATTGTCGCGGAGTGATAAATCTATCAATTCACTCAAAGACAGCGGAAAATAAATTTCGGAACATAAACAATATGCTGGACGAATGTGTACAACAATATTAAAATTATTAATTAAATTAATAATGATAATAAATAATAATATGAATAATAATATGTGTGTTAATTGTGTTAGTTCTTTGCCGTCACTGACATAGTGGATGTACATACATACATTTCTTTTGAATTCATGTAATTGTAATTAGTTGTTGAGTTATGCCGTGGTTATCTTCATTGATCTCTTTGTTTATGTGTGCGGCCAAACCTTTTATTTTGTTATTATATGTTTATATGTTTGGATGTATGTATGTATATGACGTGCCGACAAAGAATTAATAAAAGAATTAATACCTTTTCTTTATATGCTGATACAGTAACTTGCACTTGTTGCCGAAAATTTTCTAACGCTTGTACTATTGCGTTTTTTTCAGGTTACAAGCTGTTGTTTTGGATTTGGTACATAAACCAATTTTTCTGTTCAGCTGTAGATTGGCATATGAGGATTTGCTTTAATTTAAATTGTTTGCATGTACAGTCTCATTACTTATTGGTCAGACCTCGTATGTACAGAAAACGAAACTATTTGTGTCGTTATTTTATTAAATTTACGAAGAGCATTTGGATGCTCTGATCACTTGACGTGTCTGTGCTTGTATATACATATGTACTTAAAGGCACAGGAACTATGAGCAATTTGAAGTTTGCTCATGTAGTTGCACCACAGAAAAATGGCGGCTGTGAAGAAAAATTTTCACTGCACACTTGCACACCTTTTTTTACGCACAATTGTCGGACTATAATATCTTATGGTATTTGAAAAATCTGGAATCCAGTAACTGGCGATTCAGCGAACTGTACTTGAGGATGTATGTACGTTGTGTGTACTTATCTGGATGTTGGGTTAGTTGCTGGGAAAAATCCACCGATGCGAGCTGGGGGAGCTGAGTAAAATTGACGAAATTTGAATCCGGCTGGGGTGGTCTTCCTTCCGTCTTTCTTTCTCCAGAGAAAGTCAGTTGATGATTTTTGATTGTTTCACTTTTATATTTATTTCACATGAATATTTTCTACTTCTACGTGGTTTTCCGGTTACAATACGATTGATTTAATGTTAACATTTTAACATGTATGTTACTAATAGCAGCGCTGAATGCGCTGAGGAGGTTGCATTGCAAAGAGAGAGAATGTGGATCGTAGGTTCATGATGCCAAAATGACACCAGCTGATCAAGCCTGGCTTAGTACAACCAACCTAAACATAAAGCATGGAGGCTACACTTTATGGCCGTTGTATTTTTTTGTTACCACAAACCTACCATAATCATCCGGACCCATAATATAAGAATATGGGATGATCTCTAAGACATCGAAAATTTAAATTATTCTTCACTTATGATGCACTGCATGACTCCCGAAAAAGAACCATTAGGTATTCATCATAGAAATTGATATTAAATAATGTATTTATTCTTAACAATTCAATAATTCGTAATAATCTGTCTGTCAGAGGCAGCAGCAGGCAACAAGTGATTGGGTGCAACATTGAATGAAGATCTAACGTAGTTTGTAAAGTCATATGCATGCGCATCCCTGATTTGTCTTTGCCTTGCACAGGCAAGTTTATCTAATTCTCACTCTCGTTTTAACACGTGTCGGTCACGGTTATGCATTGGCATAGCGCGCATCAATAGTAAAAGATAAGCTAACAAATAAGGCTTATAACTTAAATACAAACGCATACGCTAATTCTAATTTAAAATAACCAAAACAATAAAAACACATGAAAGAAAGCAATATAAAACTATCGTGTTTTATTTATTAAAATAATTCGCAACCCTCTGAATCCGTTCGAGCATAGGTGGACACAAAAAGTGCCTCCTCTAAACAATGTTTTTTAAAATATTCTTTAGTATATGATGTTTGAACATATTTAGGAGCCTCTGCCATAGAAATTATAAATGAGCATACCTTCCACAATTAGTAAGCTAGTCACCAAATTTTGAAGGTATATTACTGGTAATGTAGCAAACATACACAATCAGAAGTTCTAATAAACAAATCGCTGTCTTTCAAAGAAAGGCACTTTAGTGAACGAAACACTAGGACACTAAATATAAATATTTGAACAGCTGCCGCTTTCTGTCGAATGGCATTTTGCAGATCTGGCGCTTTGACAATTTTCAATCATCAATCTTATTCAACGCTAGGCTTCTCTTCTCTTCCCAAGATCAGTCAACCAATATACACAGTTTATACAGTGCAGTATAGCAATCCTGGATTATAAAGGGAAAGCATTGCAAGAAATATTGTTCGAAACTGCATAGTGTACTAAAGCAAGGCCTAAATGAATGGAGCAGATAATGGGAAATCTACCACCACTTTGAGTCAAGCTGGACCATTTTTTAACTCTCTCGTTGACTACTTTGCACTGTTTCAAATCCACCAACAAATTCGTGGAAAGAAGCTTAGCACAACATGCATTGGAATCTTTTGTTGCTCCACTTCAAAAGCAGATAATCTGGAATTAGTAAGCGATCTTACCACAGTGGCTTTTCTTGCAGCACTGCGACACTGCGGTGCAATAACAAATTTTGTAAGAGCAAAAAGAAAGCTTTAAGAGCTAGAGGAAGCAATATATACCGAAAAGGGAAGCAGCGGTAAAGTCAGCTAAATACCTGCTGTTTAAAAATGTGACAACGGCTAATTTATTATATGAAGAGTTGCAGACCGTCATAGTTGAGATAGAAGCGATACTCAATTCTCTCCTTTAACGCCTCTAGCAGATGATCCAAATCACTGATCACTGCATAAATACCAGGACATTTTCTTATTGGAAAACCATTAACCGCGCCAGCCGTCAGTGAACCATTCAAGTAACCCAAAACGCTTGGACGATGGCAAGCAATGTCAAATTTGAAATAACTTCAAGAGCTGCAGCAGCATCAAAAGTGGAAAAGATCGTCACTGGAGGAGCACTGGTCCTACTGACAGAAGAGAATACTACAGTCTTAAAATGGCCCATATGTTGAATCGTTCGAGTTTACCATGGAAGACAATTTCGTAAGGTATTATATTTGCAACAGTCTGCACTGATGAATCGTCAGCTATTCAGTAATACTGCTGGACTACTAACAGATCATTATAACCGTAACCAGTCAAATCGATATGGAAACATATTTGTTGACATCATATGCCCGATTCGGAAACATGGAGGACAACAAAACCGACAACCCAGCGACCGGATACAACAACATCAATATACATGAATACGCATGAAACTACAAAGGGAACTTATACCAAACAAACGATTCCATAGAACGCACAACATCCTAACAATCGAGCCTCAGCAGATTGCAATGTACATCGGATTATCGTTTACGTTGATAATGCCGGTAGACTAGGATTTTAAGAAATAAAATTTGTTCGAATTTCTTGTTAACATTGAAATTGGTAATTTTAAAAAGTGTAATAATCAATTGATAAAAATTTCTCATACAGTAAATTAAAGAAATTAAATCATTTCGGCAGTAAAATGTGACATTTTGACAGCAGGATGTTTTCGCTTAAATATACATGGTTAAGTTCAACATACCCATTCTTGTCCATATCCATCTATTAAGTCTTCAACATCTTTAGAGTCCCAATCATTCCTTATACCCACGAGCCTTGAAGGAGGAAATCCATGTTCGGCCATGATTGCAAAAAATGTGAAAAAACACGCTACAGTTTGAATCATACCAATTTGTAGGTAAGCCATTAAAATAAGTCTAAATCAAAGGATTTGTTAAAAAAAAGTTTTAATCGATGACAATTGCCATACTTTTGATTAACTAAGCGATCCTCATAGGGATCCCGAGGCATGCGAGACATAATATCCGATTCTGCTCTTTCATATGCAAGAGAAATTGCTGGCAACATATCAGTACCGATGTCAATGCACAGGATAGCGATGGTGCCTAGAGCTAGAGGAATGTCAAACATCATAAAAAACAAAAATGGTGTAATCTCTGGTAAATTTGAGGTGAGAGTATAAGCAATTGACTTTTTTAAGTTATCAAATATTAGACGACCTTCTTCAATAGCTATTATAATTGAGGCGAAATTGTCATCTAATAAAATCATATCGGCAGCCTGCTTAGAAACTTCTGATCCTGTAATTCCCATAGCTACCCCAATGTCAGCACGTTTCAATGCCGGTGAGTCGTTGACACCATCACCTGTTACTGCCACAATATCACCGCGTCTTTGACAAGCTTCCACAATGATTAATTTTTGCTGCGGCGAAGTCCGCGCGAACACTATTTCGTTATGATAGTAAATAACTGCATCAAGATCTTCTGCTTTCATTTCACGCAACTCTCCTCCATGTACAACAATCGCATTAGCCTGACGTGGATCTACATCACTGATGGGAATGTCGCGTTTCTGGGCAATGTCCTCCACAGTTGGTTTCGTTATTATTCCAACACTTCGAGCAATAGCTTTTGCTGTGATTGGATGATCCCCCGTAACCATTATCACACGAACACCTGCTTTACGACATTTAGCGACTGCATCAGGGACCGCAGCACGTGGTGGGTCAATTAGTGAAATTAACCCTACAAAACGAAGATTTGTTAATGGAAAGTTGGGTGGCTCTGTGCTAAACACATAAGATGGCGTATATTCATTTATCGGCAGGATTAAGTCAGCAAATCCTAGTACTCGTTCACCCATTCCACCCATATCTAAATATGAGTCGTCAAACTGATCCTTCATGATTGAAGTAAGTGGCATGGTTTCGCCATTGATTATTATTTTGTTGCATCGGTCCCAAATGCACTCTGGTGCTCCTTTCATTTCTACTATGTAAGAGGCATCGCCTATATTGTACGAATGAAGTGATACTTGGAACTTATCAGTTGAGTTGAATGGTATTTCTGCGATTTTAAAATGTGTTCGTCTCACGGGTCCTATGCCACCATAAACAATTTCAGCAAATTTAAGTAGTGCTGCTTCTGATGCAGAACCATTGACATCTTTCTTTAGTGGGTGAAGATCTTCTTGGCCACCTTTGAAGTCAGCAGAATTACACAAGGCAGCGCATAACAAAGCGCATTAAATGACTTATCTTCCTTATTGAATTCTAATCCCTAAACGATTCTGTAGTGTTGGACTCCACAATTACTTGGTCATACCATAAATGGGCCACAGTCATGCGGTTCTGAGTTAGCGTTCCAGTCTTATCTGAACAAATTGTTGATGTTGAACCCAATGTTTCGACGGCCTCCAAATTCTTCACAAGACAATTTCTATAAGCCATTCGTTTAGCCGTAAGTGTCAAGCATACGGTTACGGTAGATAGTAGTCCTTCGGGTACGTTGGCTACAATAATGCCAATTAAAAATATTGCTGCATCAAGGAAAGCATACCCAAGAATCATAGCAATTACAAAAAAAGTACAGCCCAGAATAACTGCAAAAATAGTAATGATTCTAATAAAGTGCTCTATTTCTCGAGAGATGGGCGACTGTACCTGGTCTAGTCCAGCAGTCAGATTTGCAATGCGACCCATAACACTTCTATCTCCAGTTGCAATGACAACTCCACGGCAGTTTCCCTCAAGTACATTTGTTGAGAAAAATGCCAAATTTTTTGTCTCCAATGGATTGTCATGCGTAAGCTCTGTAGATCGTATCTGAGGCTCCGACTCGCCTGTAAGTGATGAGTTATCCACTTTAAGACCGTGGGACTCTAAAATTCGAATGTCCGCTGGTACTCTATCACCGAACTTAACTTCTACAATATCACCTATTACAAGGTCTGCAGCAGTTACGGTAATAATTTCCCCTTCACGGATTACAGTTGCATACTGCGGTGCGAGATATTTAAAAGAATCCATAATGGCAGATGATTTATGTTCCTATTATAAGTGAAGAGTTTGCTGTATTATGATAATTTAAGTTCATATCTTACATTACCTGAAAGTAAGAAAATAAACCAGTAATTATGACCACTGCCAGCAAGGCAAGACCCAAAACAAATTGTCGTCAGGTGGGTCAAACTGTGTAAATATTTGGATAAGGTATGCTATGAAACAAAGAATAGCTCCGGACCAGAGCAACATAGCAAATCCACCAAACATATTTTTAGAAAATGTATCCACTCTGGAGTCGTTGGTGGTGTTAAAGCATTAGGACCATCTATTTCCAGCCGCATCTTTGCATCAGAATGCGAAAGACCCTAAGACATCCATACTAGTAACTGCTGTGAGCTCTAATCTAATTGACTTTAACTTACATTTTGCGAGTCAGTACCAGCCGCGCCAATAAATCCTCCACAGATATCTTGTGATTATCAGTCTCTATGTCTTTCTTAAACGACTGTATATCTCTTTTAGTTTTTTTACGGCTTACCTTAATTTTGGCATTTTGTTTAATTTTATCTTTCTTAGACATTTCTCTGGATAGGAAAATAATTTAACTTCATAACAATCAAAAGTGGATGTAATACATATATTCTAATCAAAGGTAAATTGATGAAAAAAAAATTCAAACAGGTGGGTTGACATACGCTTTTAATATGGTCGAATACTCTATAATTTGATTGCCGGATTCGAAGGTTTCTCGGTATACTGAAAAAGGCTTCATGCTATTCACCTCCAGACTATGCGTGTATGCAAGAAAAGTACAGATTTATCCAATTATTAATTAAAAATATAAACATAAAAATTTTTCTGCAGCTGATGGTCATACATTCTGCGAAACTTTATCGAAGGCACTCCGATCCTTGGAGAAGGTTACTACCAAGTTAACTTCTTGGTTTGGTGACTTCATCTTTAAAATTTTGGAAAATATTCATATTAATCGGTTTACACTTTACGATATATCGGAATTGGCGATTATTAAGGTATAAAGGCTCTAACTCAAAGACTGCGGAATATATAGATATTTGCGCTATCAACTTTTTTATAACATTATTTCTAACAAATTACAAATAATTTCGTAAAGTTATTTGCACATCCCAATCTTTGAAGGACATTTCCAACAAACATATTTGGGGTCTGTAGCCTTAAAATTGTGGTATCGATTTGCGAGACTGACAGACAGACAGCATGACAAAACCAATATAATATTTCTACGAGTAAGTCTTGTTTTAATGGTGGTGCTGATGGGTGGTGTAATAGTCGACCAACGAAATTGCATTTTTTTAGTTCAATTAATTGACAATGTTGGTCCACCTTAAAATTGCTTGTATAAAGATGCCCGCGCAGATGGAACTTTGGTGCGAATGGCAATTAATTATTTAATAAATGAAAAACTTGGTAACAACCGGGACGTTATATAGAAATGCCAAACGCATAATAATAACACATATAAAATATAATAATAATATATATATATTTTTGTGGGGTTTAGGTTGAGTCCAACCTCCTCACACCAGTCACTCGTTATCTTCAACCGTAACCGGACTATGTCACAGAGTGTTTCTTCAAATTTTCCTCGCGCAACGATAACAATGTATTCGGCTTATCCCTGACATTGAATACTTCTGGTGGCAAGTTTGTTTAGTAGTTCCTCTACCAACTGAGTAGTGGAGACAATACTCCCTTGGGGACAGCCTTTGGTGCTTAAGACTGTCACAGTGCTGTCATGAGCTGACGCCGTTGCTAGCCTGGACCATAGCAGTACGAGTATGCACTTGCTGGTGATAAGGTCCAGGCCCCTCCTGTAGAGAGCAGCCCTAATCGCCTCATGAGACGCGCCCTCTATTTCTACAAAGGCACACAATGCTACTTCCTTATTATCGGTTGCCGCACTAATAGTGCGCCGTAATTGATAAAGTGCAGTGTCCGTGGACTTGCCCGCTTTTTTTGCTTGCTGCGTTGGATGCAAAGTCTTTGCTTTAGCAAAGTGCTTCTAATTTTATAGTCCGCCAGCTTTTCCAACGGTTTCAATAAAAACGATGTCAAGCTGATGGGTCAGTGCCAAGTTTGAGTCCGGCGTCTATTTAGATAACACTCTATGGAGCCTGGCGCCATCACTGGCACTTCCTATGCTTTCGCAGAAGTTCCTATAATTAGCTCGCTTGGCCTTCCTAATCTCCTTGCTATAGAAGGTCAGACTCTCGCGATACCGTGCCCATACTCCGTCTTTCTTCGCTTTGTTGAAGAGGTGGCGTGTGGTGAGGCGCAACCTTTCCAGGCTATCGTTTCACCATGGGGCGTCTTTTTCTCTAAATTTCTTCGCTACCGGGCAGTTTCTCTCAAAAGCATCAATTATGCTTTTGTTAAGGTTTTCTACAGCCCACTCTAGTTCCAGCGGAGTTGTGGTTATACCTGAGATACCACTGGAGTTAAGCTCTAGGGCCGACCTAAATCCTTCCTAGTTCGATTTCCTGGGGTTGCGACAAGGTTCACTGCTATATTTATTCAGTTTTATTCTAAAAGGATGATTATATGGTCACACATAGATTCTTCTTGAGACACATGCCTATCCCTAAGGTGCGACTGTAGGGACCGACTGATGGGGGTGATGTTTAGCACCTTCTCCCTGATTCTAGTTACAAATGTCGGTGGGGATCCGACATTGCCAAGTTCTAAGTTATAACTACATATAAAGTCTGTGAGGCACTCACCTCTCATGCTTATGTCGCTGCTTCCGCATATGGTGTGGTGAGCGATGCCATTGTATCCGATGATTATTGGAATTTTCTCCTGTCGGCAATACTCCACCCATTTTACTATTTCCGGTGGTGGGCTGGCTCCATCTCCTGAAAAGTATGCCGATACTACTACTAGGGAGGTTCCGTTACCCTTATCCTGTACAGCTGTGGGAATGCAATCTCTCGTGAGTAACTCCAAAAGGATAGTAAAATTAATACTTTTCCTTACCATAGTGCTCTGGATGTTGAGTATCTTTGATCCCATATTTCCTTTAACCGTGTCTGTGAACAGGCCTTTAATGCCATTGTTCGCCCATTTCTCCTGCACAAAGACTAGCCCGAGATGTCGTTTAGTAATCATCTTCGCTAGGACAGCCGAGGTTGTCTCACCACGGTGGATGTTTACCTGGCCCAGGCCCGTTGTGATGATTCCATTCATCTATTAGAGTAGATGCTCCATGCTCCACGGCGAGTGGGGCCCGGAGCGGCCCCCGTCACCGCCTTCTCTCACAGCTCCTCTTCTAGCTCCTGTGAGGACATGGTTTTGTCCCCGTCCTCCGCTTCCCCAGTTCTTCGGACCGAGCGTCTGGTCCGCTAACTTCTCGTTTACAGGTCATCCGACAGGTCGATGATTGGCGGTTGACGGCTCGGTCAGTCCGTTTTGTGCAGTTCCTCCGATGCCGTAGCCTCCTTCTTTGTTGGGGCGGGTGTAATCCCCGTAATGGAAGCTGACCTGATGACGATTTTCGACGATCATTTTTTTAGACAATTCGTCGATGCCGACTACTAGGAGGGCTCCTCCACCTTCATTACCCCTAGTAATTACCTTCCATGAGGTGGTCTCCATCTTGTCCTGGAACCCCCACCAAGGAGTCGGTATGCCGATCCCCGCTTCTAGGACAGTATACTGTGATACAGTGGGGCGTCGTCGCATATGTTTGGCGAGGTATTGCGGGTGCTGAAGCGCTAGGTTTCATGGCCGCTGCATGTGACGTGCTGGGGCGCATATCCAGGCCTTCCTGACCCTTGCTTGTTGACGATCGTACTCCCGCTTGACCGAGTGCAGCACCCTTAGCCGCCGAGCACCACCTTTTAGTCTAGCCTTCTTGAGGCCCTCTTCCGGAGCCATTCCCTGTTGCAGGTATCTCCAGATACCATTTGACCAGTGAACTGCCGGTTCGTGTCATCCAGCCCACCGGGTTGACCCCTCGGTGGCAGGAACTCCCCCTTCTTCTTTGGCCGCTGTGCCGCTTGGCAAGCCTTCGGTGCCGGGGGTGGTGGTCTGTGCTATGGGCACCCTCCTGTGTGTTGGAGTGGGACGATGTGGAGGTTGGTTCACCACATGTGAGGACCTTCTCCCATCCAGGTCTCGGTCCTCCATTAGTCTCGCGACTTGATCCGCAGGGAGATACTGTGGGATCTTAATGTTACTTTTGATGTGCTTTTTGTGCCCACGAGTTGCAGAGAAAGGAATGTCCACCCATATCAGAGATGTAAGCGATATTTTTATTTTATATATATCATGAGTGTCGATGAAGAAAATAGTTTTAGGAATGCAGTCATTTGCTATATCCGTGAAAAGACTTTAGGCAATGGGAATTAGGGAATAGGGAATTGGGGAAGTAAACAAAGTTGAACCATAAAATTAAATTCTTGGATGCATTCCGCTTCATGGCAACAAGTCTATATGCACTTAGTAGTACTATAGATATAAATAAGGTTTCAAAAGTGTTAAACCATTTTTTCCATCTTATGATGAATTTTATCTAAAAAATAGGAAGCGGGTCCTTCCATATGAGTATATCGACTCATAGAGCAGATTATATGAGTCAGGTCTTCCCACAGAGATAAATTCCTTAATGGTTTAAATAATAAAGAATGTTCACTTGAGGACTTTTCCAATGCACAAATAGTTTGGACAGTTTTCAGATGTCAAATTCTCAAAGATTACATGGAACTGTATTTTTGGACTGATGTTCTGTTACTTTCAGATGTCTTTCAAAATTTTGTAAGAAAATTTATTCCTTAAACCCTGCTCAGTTTTACACAACACCCGGTCTCTCATGGGATGCAATGCTAAAGACAACAAAAATAAAACTGTAATTGCTCACAGATATTAATATGTATAGATTTAAACAATTTGGTAATCGTGGTCGTTTGCTTCAGTGCTGTAAGCGCTATTCAAAAGCAAATCATATGTATATAGAATATGATAGTACTAAGTCATCAGAATTTTTGATGTACTTAGATGCTAATATTTTATATGGTTGGGCTATGTCTCAACATCTCCCATGTTCTGGTTTTAGATGGATTACTGATGCTGATATAAATGCATTCGGCATTTCATCTATCACTAAATATTCAATCTGGATACATTCCCGACGTAGATCTTTTATATCCAGACTCTCTTCACAATGATCTACCTTTTTGTCCATCGAATCAAAAGCCTACTCCGAGGCTAAAGTTCAACAACTTGTTGCTGACCTTCGGTCCAAGACAAAGTATCCCATTTGAAAATGTAGGGGGCAGATCTTCCTTCCTTCTTTTAATCCAGAAAAAGACACATGTCGGTTTAGGTTTTCACGTTTTGATATATATTTATTGATCAAGACACGTTCTGCTTCGGTGCAGCTTTTTAGTTATATTACAATTACTTATGATAATGTTAACGTGCTAACATATGTAACTGATAACAGCGCTGAGTGCGCTGAGAGGAGGTTGCATTGCAAAAAGAGACGATGCGGATCGTAGGCTATGTTAAGCATGGCTTAACATAACCCACATAAACATTCTCCCTCCCTTGCAATGCTCAGCATTGGAAAAGGATTAAAACGGAACATATTGCCATAGGATCGGCAATTGCCGGTCAGTATCCAGCCGAACAGGAAGGCCGCCCTGGCACGGAAGCAGCCCGGCAGAATGATGTGAGGATACACGTCGGCTCAAAGGATCAGCGAGATAGTTTCCGGAGTGTGCCACCCCTCGTCAGCCAAGACAACGTTGGAAAGCTTATTGTGAAGTTCGTTGCTGACGGCTCGGATTGGGATACGATGGTGGAGTTGAGGGTCGACCTCAAGCACAACTTCCCGATTTAGCTCCGTTGACCTCGACCGGAGCATAGCGGTGCAAACGCGTTCGGACCCAATGCTGGTGACGGAAAGTCCAAGGGCCGTTGCCAGTGAGGCATTAATGCGAATCATCGCGCAACACGCGTCGATGAGCGCTCGAGTTTCGATTGGTTAGTAGTATGGTCACGCTGTGTGCAGCATCAACGAGGCCAACGAAGTTGCAATTGGAGCCTTTGGAGATGTGGGCGGTGAGCGGCGGTCCGTCGGCGGAGCAGATCCACTGGGTGAGGAGGAGTGACGGGCGGGCGAAAGGATGTCCACTCCTTGTCGCCGACGCCTTGGCACCTGATCGGCATCTCGCAGATGGAGCAGAGTGTGGTGTGGTCCGTCACACACCTGGCACGACGCATCACTGCGGCAGGAACCCACGGAGTGCTAATGGGCAAGTCAGATCGGGCAGTACGAGCACTGCTCTCAACCGCTTCTCAGCGGAAAGGCGAACAAAACGCTGGCACTTCCGCAGCGCGTGGACACCTCTGCAAACTCGACATCTGAATGAGTTTATGGGAAGGCATGTTGTTCCTTAGTAAAACGAAAAAGAAACTGTAAAGGAAGAAAGGAAATCTTTTAGTTAGGCGAAGACTGTGTATTCTTTGCTTCGCCTCTAGAATCATGGAGGAAAAGGACCAGTTTATGTATTGGTCTCTTGATGATCCCTCGTGTCGTAAGAACGTCAACGACACGGACGTTATTGTCATCACATGAATGGGTACTCAGAATACTTCCAAGACGACATTCGTGGGCGGGAAGGTTGTCTTCCTTGACAATTACCATATCGCCAGTTTGGCGATTTCGAGATGGATATTGCCACTTAATACGTTTGTGGAGCTCCTTCAGGAACTCTTCCTTCCAACAGAAACAAAGCTGTTGGTTAAGAGCCTTCAGGCGCTGCCATCGGTTTTGAATGGACGTGTCACTCTCTTTAATTTCGGGCTCACAGACGGAGAAGAGAGGTGCACCGATTAAGAAATGCCGATTAAGAAATGGCTAACAAGTCAGTTGGATCTTCTGACATTAGAAAAATCGGTCTTGAGTTAAGACAAGCTTCAATATTGGATAAGAGTGTCTGGAAACTCTTCACTCCAGCTTCCCATAAGCCACCAATGTGCGGTGCGCTTGGCGGATTGAAGCGCCGTGATAATTTGTGTTGGATATACTTGGATAGTATGCTTTTTTGTAGTTTCAATGAAATCTTGATCGAGGGCCTTAGACGCTCCGACAAACGTTTTTCCGTTATCAGAGTACATTTGTTGAGTACATCCACGTCGTGCAACAAACCGTTCAAAAGCGGCGAGAAACCTTTCGGTTGTCTGATCGGAAATTGCTTCCAAATGAATAGCCTTTGTACTGAAGCATACAAAAACACATACATAGCCCTTGGTAATTCGACAAGCACGTCCTGTAAAACTTTTGAAATCAAAGGGGCCGGCAAAGTCAAAGTCAAAGTAAAGGGTCTGGAGAATGTCGACCTTTCTATGGGTAAGTCACCCATGATTTGGGTTTGAAGCCGCTTCTTGTAGACGATGCAAACTTTGCATGAGTTGGTCAATGACTTTATTAGGTTCTTGATCTTTGGAATCCAATAACGTGACCGTACAAGGCGCAACATCAATTGGTTTCCTCCATGGAGCGATATGCGGTGCGTGAAGTGAATTAGGAGGCGGGTAAATGAGCATGAATACGGGAGGATGATGGGATGACCTTCATCGTAGCCTAATGTATTGGAGGCTCTTACACGGCCGTAAGCTCTGGTCCCTGTGTCAGTTGCTTGTATTATTTTTGTGACTGTATTGGCAACGAAAGTTGTCCAAGTGCATGGGGGCTTGTTAAGCCAAGCTAGGACTATTGTGGAATCTGTCCAAAAGTACGATTTCACATTGTTGTTGTGAAGTTGTGGAAGGAGTGCCTTGGACAGATCGGCAATGAGTACGTCTCCACACAATTCTAGGCTTGGTAAAGAGACTTTTTTAATTGGAGCCACTCGCGTTTTCGATGTAAGAAGGTGAATGTGAACTTGCTTATTCACTTCTATACGGACATAAAGAGCTGCGCCGTATGCACGTTGAGATGCATCACAAAAGCCGTGGTACTGCACACTAGCGGTGGGTTCGAAATCTATTCATCTTAGAATGCGAATTTCTGCAAGAGTTGTATAGCACGTAAGGAAGTCGTGCCAACGATGAAGCAGCTCTTCTGGCAGTGTATAATCCCAGCCGAGATCGTGGAGCCAAATTTCCTGGATGAATATCTTGGCACGAACTATCACTGGCGCTAACCATCCAGTTGGATCAATTAGATATGCAAGCTGCGAAAGGATTGCGGGATTGGAAAAAGATTCCTTTGATGGTAGTGTGCAAGAAGAGAAAAAACTCATCAGTGTCCGCTTGCCATCGGATACCGATAGTTTTGGCAACGCTGGATTAATCGATTTCCAGAAAGTCATCACGCAGCAAATGGTCCTTAGGAAGCTCCTTGAGTACGTCTCTATCATTTGATGTCCATTTGATGTCCAAAGTCACACACTTCTCCCTTCTTATTCCGGAAAAGAATTCATTAATAGGGGTGTGCTTTGACTCCACCAAGATTTATCTATACATCTTGGTTATGTCGGCATTGAAGCAGTAGCGGAAATAACGCCATTTTAAGATCTGAACTGTCAGATCAGATTGAAGGACGGGTCCCGGATAAAGGTTGTCGTTCAAACTTTTGCCGTTTGAGGTTGGACTGGAGGCGTTGAATACTACTCTGACCTTTGTAGTGGTGCTGTCTGGTTTCAAAACAGCATGATGGGGTAAATAATAATTGTCTGTGTCACTTTGAGGGACTTGTCTCATGTGACCTAGATCCAAATATTCCTGAATCACATAATCGTATTGCTCTTTTAAGGGAATGTTTCTCTTCAAACGGCTTTCGTTCTTGAGAAACGAGAAAGCGAGTGCGGTGGACCTTGAATGTCCCAACTGGATGTGATCAGGATTGCGGAACGGTAGGGTGACAACGTATTTACCATTTTCATTTTTAATAGTGGTGCGGATAAAATTCGTTTCACATACAGAATCTGAGTCTCTTATAGGACTCGAAGGAAGATCCTCCACCTCCCAAAATTTTGTTAGAAGATCTTCTAATGGAGGTGTCGGATTACTGGAAATTCTTGTTGTGAAAGAAGAAATTGATGTGGCACTGCCTTGTGATATTGGACCTCTTAGAATCCATCCAAAGACTGATTCTTGCCCCAACAGTGTCCCACAAATATTCGGAATGGAGCCACCGGGCAGTATGGATGGGATGATATCTGCGCCTAGTACCACAATCTGCGAGCTCCTATGAAAAGTCGGGTCAGCCAACTGGATATTTGTCAGGTAATTCAACGTATTCTCAGGAATTGAGTACGATGGTAGGTTGCCTGCCAAATGTGGAAGGACAAAGGTCGAAATCTCAATTTGAATTCCAGGCCTTGTTGGAGAGCCTATGTGGAATTGACATAACTTCTGAGGCTTCGCTGCGATAGCTTGATTTAAGCCATTGACTTGGGCTTGGACAGGTTGAAATGGAGGCTTGATCAGGTTGAACAACCTAGTGGTGATGAAGGTTGCTTTCGAACCCGAATCAATCAATGCACGTGCCTTATATTTGATACATGCATGTCAGATATTTATAAGGGCAGTGCCTAGCAAGACACCTTGTGTGTAACTGTGTAGTAACTGTTGCAGAGGCTGGCTGGGGAGAGGGGTCGCCACGATGAAGGAGTGTGTGGTGACGACCTTTGCACGTGAAGCAGCTGTGTGCACTTGTGCAGTCTTTGAGAAGATGGCCTCTTGCAAAGCAATTCAGACACAATTTTTGCTGCTTTATGTAAGCAGCTTGGTCCTTGACCGACATTTGAAAGAATTGCGGACATATGCGAATCGGATGATTCTCTTTGTAGCATAGCCTGGACGATGTGTTTTAGCTAGCGGAAGCAAACCACACAGCAGTGCCAAAAGAGATTCGATGGGAACAACTTGCATTGCATCCTCCTCAACTACAAAGAAGGAGTGTATCTATTGCAAGAAGTCTACTCATTTCATATTTCGGTGCGACGACTTCCGAGCAAAGACAGCTGCTGAGAGCTTGGCAAAGATTTGCCTAAGTCGTTTTAAATGCTTCAAGTGCCAAAAAAGACACAACAAGCTGCTGCATTTGGAAAATTCCTCAATGGAGCAACAAAATCCAATTGTAGCATCAGCAAGTAGCAAAAATATAAGTCTACTTGCAACAACAAAAGTAACAGTACAAGGAAATTATGGAGAACAAGATACTTTCCCAGATTAACGTAATATCAGAACAACTCGCATCTTTATTATCGTTAAAACGACACGACCCACACTACGAACGAAGGCATCGGTGGACAACAAAAGACAAGCAGAGCTCGTGTAAATCTGCTAGTAAGCTCATTACACAACGACTTTACAATGCGGATTGAGACATTTATTCTACCGCACATGATTACGGATCAACCAGCCCAAAGCATAATTGATAAAGATTGGAACATGCCAGCACACATACCGTTGGCAGATCCCCTATTTAACAAACCTGACAAAATCGACATGCTTATAGGTGCAGAAGACTATTATGCACTATTGCTACCACAATAACACAAAATACCCTCTGGTCCAAAATAAGGAAATCAAGGATGTCAGCAACCATTTGTGCAGTAGCTACAGGAGAAGACAACTTGGAAACAGCAGAAAAGCATCGGACACCAACTGAAAAGGAGAGCGAGAGCCATTTCATTGAGAACTTGCAGACTGCTGCAGATGGGAGATTCATTGTAAAATTGCCGTTTGTTGAACATTCTTCAGCCCTGGGGCCGTCGTTGGAGACTGCAGAAATAAGATTCCTCGCAATAGAAAGAAGGACAGACCAAAAATCTGGAAATCATATGTGGACTTCATGACCGAATATGAACAATTGGGTCATATGAAAGCTGTCCCTCGAAATTTCATCCCTCATCATTGTCTCGTGAAACATGACAGCAGCACCACAAAGCTAAGAGTAGTCTTCGATGCATCGTGTAAGACAGGAACAATGTGATTTCATGTCAATCTTATTGAGATTCAGAACACATAAGTAAGTATTTACGGCAGATTTGGAAAAGATGTATCGCCAAATATGGATAAACCCTGATCACCAATTTAATCAAATGATAGTTTGGAGAGAAAACCCAAATAATGAATTAAAATTCGATTACAAATGATCACATACGGAACGGCATCGGCTCCGTTCTTGGCAACTAAGTGTCTAAATCACTTAGCCTCACTTTATTTAAGCAGATTACCATTAGGATCCTCTCCGTTAAGGGATGACTTCTACGTAGATGATTGCCTCACAGGAGCAGACTACATACAAGAAGCAATCCAAATTCGACACGAGTTGGTAAAAATACTGCTCCCCAACGGATTCAAATTACGCAAATGGTGGTTAAACAATGAGCAAATTCTTCAAGAAATTCCCAAGAACTACATAGTAAGTGATATAAAGCTTGACGAAACACTGGAATACTACAGTGTTAAGACATTGGATGGATGTCAAAAACGAATCAGCTTGGCGGCCGCACTCAAAGCAGCACAGCAAAAAGGATTACAAAACGTGTAGTTTGCTCGAAGCTGGCACAGATCCTCGATCCTCTAGACCTGTTCATTCCAGTCGTGGTAAAGCCAACTCTGGGAATCAAAAAATAACGAATCTTCAGAACGAGTGGAAGGACTATAGAGAGGACTTGCAAAGCTTAACTCAATGCAAATTCCAAGGCACATGTACGATGGGTGCTGAGCTCGCGGACAGGATTCGATGTATCTTCTGCCAACAACGCAGCAGACTCTTTTTGCATGGCACTCCAGACAAATGGACAGGCCCTCCCATCGTCTCAACGAGCAAAGGAAAACAAAGCATATTAGCCTAGTTCTGACTCAATCAACAATAGGCGAAGAGTTGTATACCTGTCGACACAGCAACTCTTTTTTCAAGTTGCAACGCATTGTGGCTTACATGTTGCTATTCTGCTACAAGCGATACAGATGAGCAACGGCCACGCTGTGCAAAATGGAACTGGACCGCGCTCGCACTATAATTCTACGAACGATACAGCAAGCTGAATTTACAGCTGAACTGAAAGATTTGAAACGCCACAACACAGTGGACAAAATGAGTCCTATATCATCCCTCTCACCAATACAAGGGTCAGATTGACTCATGCGAGTTGGAGGTAGATTGGAGCAAGCCCCAATCCCGCACAATGCAAGGCACCAGATTTTTCTGCCTTACAACGATCTAATAGTGAAGATGATATTACGAGAGCTGCATGAGGACAACATGCACTGCGGTGCTCAAGCCCTACGAGCAACTGCCAGACAACAATATTGGATCCTGAACGACAAAACTATGTCGAGAAATATCGATCACAACTGTGCGACGTGCAACAAGGCAAAAACCCAATTTGTTGAACCAAATTATGGGCAATCTGCCAGTCGATCTAGTGACACCAACACGCTCGTACCTCACTACAGGCGTAGACTATTGCGGACCAATTTGGATTCATCATAAAGTTCGCGGAAAAAGACCAGATAACGCATACATAGCTGTATTCTGTTGCTTCTCTACGAAGGCGATACAACTTGAACTGGTGAGCGATCTGACTACAAATGCCTTTCTAGGAGCCCTGCGGAGATTCCTAAGCCGCCGCGGCAAATGTCAAACGATTCATTGTGACAAAGCCACCAACTTTGCTGGAGCAAACAACCAACTGAAGGAACTAGGAGGATCGATATTCAGCGAGAAGGCTCAAGCAGAGATCATCAATCACTGCAACAAGAAACAAGTTGCCTTCAAATTCATACCGCCACGAGCGCGATCATCAGCTGCGGTAAAATCTGCAAAACGACTATTGACATTCTCTGACATTCGAAGAATTAAACACGGTGATGATCGAAATTGAAGCGATCTTAATCTCTCGCCCAATTACACCAATGTCAAATGACCCTACGGACACCACAGCCCTCACCCCAGCACACTTTCTGATTGGTGAAACGCTGACTGCGCCCCCGAAAAATCATTACTAAAACGGTGGGAACTAGCATCCAGACTCAAGCATGGATTTTGGAAGCAATGGTCTAAGGAATATTTGCAAGAATTGCATGCCAGAAATACGTAAGTGGAAGGTCGTCAATCCCAATAACAAGGAAGGCATGGTTGTTCTAGTCAAGGAAGACAACTTACCGGTGATGAGATGGCCAATGGGACGCATTGTATACACATATCCTGTTCAGGATAATCACGTTCGTGTGTTTGACGTAAGAACTGCCTCAGGAATCTACAAGCGCCCCATAACCATTCTTGCGCCGTTATTTCCAGAAGATATGGCCAAAAAACCCCCATTAAGGAAACCGAGGACATAGATGCGCCACCCGTTCAACGAAAACTGTCAATATCGCCAACCATAACCTCGTCGTTGCTAATCCTGCTCTTTATGTTACCCTGGATTCTATTATGAAAAAATTGGAACCACGAAGAGAGCAGTGTCCGACTGAACCACGGTAATATACTATGAATTAGAACCATAAACGAATTCAATCACTTATGTCCACAATTAAATGATGACCGTATATGTCCATATGACTCCATATCTCAGCACTTTCGTCTAGTGTATGATGAATTACAAATGATAAATTCACTTATGCAACATACACGACAACGACGGTCCCCATTTGATGCAGTGGGAACATTGCGAACAGTCTATTCGGAGTATTAGACTCAGATTACGCTAACAAAATGAGCAAGGTAATAGAGAAGGTAAAAACAAATGAAGAATTTTTACTGACATTACTGAAGAATCAAACTTCAGTACTTGATTCAACCATTAACATTGTCAGGAAGACAAGATCTACCTCTGACAAGCGACTAAGACTACTTGAACAGCAAGTTGTTTTCATTAGTCAAAACAGAGGAAAGTGCACATCTCACGGAGACTTACTTGGCGCTAACAACTCAATTAACACTGTAAGCAGCCAGCCTTCAACGCATGCAATCAGAAATAGTGGACATAATTTCTGGAATTCGTCACCGTACAATAAGCCCAATATTAATTTCTCCCGATCAATTAAAAGGACAATTGGATCAAATACGGGATTACTTGCCGCCAGATCAAATGCCTCCAGTGACATCATCATGTAATCTTTAGAATAAGACTACCACTAGTGTCAACATCAATGCCGATTCCGATGTGGGACTCAACGCGCTGGCGACTATTTGAGCTTAAAACACCTATTATAGGCGTAAACAACCATAGGGATCAATTCACGGGACTCACAACAAATGATCTGCAACGCTGCCGACCATTTCCAAATGAAGAATACATATGCTTTGACCATCAAGCTATGTTTAATGTGAACAATCGGTGTGAGTTTCAACTTTTCAACAACAAAACACCAACACTGTGTCAAGTAACACATCGAACAACCAAAATGGTAAGGTCAAAAACACACCGTCCTAATAATTGGATCCTTGCAACGCATTCTGTAATGGAATTACAAGCCGTATGCAACGGAACCCCGTCTACTATACAACTAAAGGACACCGGACTATTATCGCTGTCATCAGGTTGCACTGCACGCAACTCAGAAATTATCATCAGCACCTTCAACATCATTATAAATCTCGTGGAAAGGGGCTATGCTCATTTTGGCAACATTTACGATCGCGGCACTCTATGAGATAAGAAAGAATATTTTGCGATCGCTGCACTCAACAAGAACAGCGGTCAAATTACACTGAAATCGCTACACTCAACGAAGACAGCGGTCACATTACACTGAAATCGCTGCACTCAACGAGGACAGCGGTCACATTACACTGAAATCGCTGCACTTGGATAAGAAACAAAGTCACTCGAGAAAGTGCCGCGTAATGTATTTCTGTATGTACTTAGACTTCAAAATTGCTACATAATTTATTTTTATGTTTAAGAATTATGTATAAATAAAGGCCTGCTCGTCAGAGCAGCTCAGTTCGAATCTAATCCTCAACTCCGTGAGTTTGACTTCATACTACACTTCTACCATCGCACTTGCGACGTCCTTTAGTAGTCAGTTTATGTGCTGACTGCTTTCCTTCAAATTCTACACAAACAATGCCATTAATAAGTTGGATGGCGAAAACTATGCATCGTGGTCTTTACATATGAAAAGTGTGCTGGTGCAAATTGACCAATGGCCAATTGTTTGTGGAAGAATTGTGAAATGGAAAAATGCAACTCTGGCTGAAAAAGTAGAATTTGATACACGTGACGAAAAGGCATTAGCAAGCATAATTCTGGGCTTAGGACCGTCACAGCTAATTTTTATAAAGGAAAAGAAGCTTGGGATACGCTCTCCGGTGTGTATCAGACACGTGGACCTGCCACGAAAATGAAGTTGTTTCGAAAATTGCTTCGGTTAAGATTGACAGAGTTTTCGGCGGTGCAAAACTTCTTACATGAATTTTCCGATATAGTGGACAAGATAAAGGTAGTTGATATGCAAGTTTCTTAAGATGTTTTGACAATTGTGCTGCTGTCGGGACTTGGAAAAAGTTTTGAAAATTTTGTCGTCGCAATCGAAACGAGAGAACAGGTGCCATGATTATCGGATCTTAAAATCAAAATTATTGAAGAAAGCTAGAGACAAAGAATAAGCAGCGGAGAAGACGACAGCAGTGTACAGCAAGCGTTCGTTTCGCGCGCGAATATCAGAGGAAGCAGAAACGTCCAAGAGAATATCAGAGGAAGCAGAAATATGCAAGAGAATAACGGTGCTAAGCATAACAAAAGGTGTTATAGATGCGGACGTGAGGGTCATTTTATTGCGCAGTGTAATGAAATAAAAATGACAAAGGACAATAAAAACGCAAAGCGATGCAAAACGATCGTATGCTATACTCGCAAATGTGCAGAATAACAGTAAAGTGACAAAATCAATGTGGTGTCTGGACAGTGGCGCCACCACTCACATGTGTTGTGATAAATCGTAGTTTGTCGACTTTAAAGCGCACAAGGAAAAAATTCATCTAGCTAATAATAATAATAATATAATTTCATAAGAGCCGACGGCATTGTGTAAATTCTGGAAATTTTTGCATTGAATTAAAAAACGTTTTGTACTTTAGAGAATTGCAAACAAACTTTGTTTCTGTTTTAAAAGTCGTGACAAAAGTGTTGTTTGAGAGAGAGAGCCATAATAAAAGACAATGAAAATGTGACAATACTGCAGGCTACTAAAAGTAATGGCTTATTTATGATTGAAGAACACCTGCCACCTGAGTTGGTATTATTGACATGAAGTGTTGATAAGCAGGTACTTCGCACTTATGTTTGACACGTGCTGCTACCTTTTGTGTGTGTATGTTTTCGGTTCTCTCCCTCTTTTTACAATGCGTCCTGGTTGAGTGACCCTCCTTGTGATGATTTTATTATAATTTGAAATAATAGCCTGCAGGCTTCATACCTAGGTTTCTAGAGTTTAGAATGTTTAAATAAAAGAATTTCTTTTTGTTTACGTTTTCATAATATAATTTATTTATTCTTATTGTTATACAAGTAGTTTAATTTTAAAGATAAATGTATATATTAAATTGTATTATTATTAATATCCATAATGTTTAACCTCTTTCTTAGGCAACATTCGAGGACCATGAGCACACCGTCAAGTGCTTTCCATATTTTGATTTAATAAGACGATAGTTTTCATACTCCAAGAAATATTCTCGGTATTCATCCAACAGTTTAGCGTGCTCAGGAAAAAGCACATCCCCAAACTCATTGAGGAAATCATAAATTTTCTTCAGATTTGTTTCAAATCCAAAATTGGTAATTAGATCCATAATGTTGTTTATTCTTCAAAAGCCGAATTGCAACTAAAGAATTATTTTACTTTATTTTTAAAGAGCCTATACTTGTATCACTTTCTTTTGAAATACTTGTCTATACTGGTTTACATCTTTTTCTATTTCTTTTCCCATCTTTCTCGAAATTTCAAAACATAAACGAGTTAGGTCAATTTCTGCTTCACGTCCATAAAATGCACATAAATCTAAAAGATGTACATCATATTTTCCCATCTTTGAACATTTAGGAATAATGTAATTTTTATATATATTACAAATTTGATTTTTAAGCAGCGTGTTCCAACATAAGAATGATGTTAAAATTATCCCCAATCTTATGAAAGCTCTCCATTACTCACTATCAAATTGAATTTTATTACAATATTGATTTAAAATTAATATGCACTGCTTATCCGATTTTCTAATTTTAAAATTACACTTTATTGTTTCAATTTTGGGATGATCCATTAATGTATCAGGCATCAAGAACTCAAACTGCTCAAACCTTAACTGGATATATTCCTTAAATGTTAATAATTGAAGCCATTCCTCTTTTCCAAATCCAATGAAATTGCGCTTTTGTTGCTGCATTCAAACCATTGGTGTAAATCGTCTCGTTGTTGAAAAGTCACACTTTAATTTTAATTGTAGATTAACAAAATACTCAAATCCAAAAATGATTTAATGATCTAGTATTTTTCTCGATTTTCTAGATTTTCTTAGCTGAAGTGTGTCCATATTGATTGAAAGATGACTCAACTAATGTGAAGAGTCTAGATCATGATTCTCAGTACATTACTTATTTAAACACAAAATGATTAAGATAGACAAAAACTCGTGTATATATTTGGAAATGAGAGACAAATTTTTATAAAAGAATTGGCCTTTATGCAAGCAGGATCAACTATAACGAATTTTTACCACATCAAGCCTCCCTATGACATAAATGAGCTGGATGAAATAACTAGAAAAACCATAAAAATAACTAAACAGTATGTTGATGCATTTGATTTGAATGAAGGAGACATTTCTTATTTAAGCCTTGGTGATATATTAAGTCCATTAAATAGTTTCGCTTCAGTTATTGTACGAGGTAGAGCTAAGAAAGAGTTTTTAACTAAATATTTAACTACAAGAATAATTGATTTGAACTTGATCAAAGTTTAAGTCACTTTCAAAACTTTTTACAAATTGAAGAATACATAGGAAAATATCAAACCATTGTGCTCTAAACAATTTATTTAAACTCTTTTTAATCTTAGAAAGCTCTAATTTTAGAATATATGGAAATTAAATTCCGTTTTAAATAATAATAATAAACACATTTAATTATAAATTTGGAAATTTTTTCTTTATTCATTTTACCCATTGGATCTACAATGCACTTAGCTTAAAGTTTAAGAAAATCTAATACAACTTAGCTCATCTAATCGTGGACATCCAAATTCTTCAATGTTCATTACACTCGTCCTTAGATACTTTTCAAGAAAATTTTTCTTTATATCTCCCTTCGTGATTACTCTCATATTATTAACAAGCTCACGAAGATAATTTCTGACTTTTAAAAAACTTTCATTTCCATCATTCCAACAGAGATTGTGTTGATTTCTAGTTATCCATATTGCCGTTTTATGGGCCTTCTTAGTTAATCTGAGAAAATCATATGGTGGTTTTATAAGGTAATGAACGTCTTGGTAATGTCCATTCTTAAAAGCTAAGGCAATTTCTTTTAATATAAAATAGAGTTATTTCCATAAAATCCTTGTGTGTAAACAACTACTTGATTCTCCATCAAATTTATTTAAACAATGCGCTGAACTAATCCCGTTAATGGTGAATACTTAACTAACCGATCATGCATAAGTAGACAATATAGTTGACACTATCCAACTCGATAGAAACTCTGATGTCGATCGGGCCAGTTTTACTCTCATTCTGATGTGTTAGATCTATAAAAACAATTGGTGCTGTTTCTTTGAATTCCTTAGGTGTTAACAACGGTTCAGACTGCTTCATATAGTAACTTGCTTGAAAATTTGTATGCATATCATACAAACTTGCAACTCGCTCACGATTAAAATTTATATTCATATCATCATAGGGATACGTCTCAGAGTTCAAGTACACTTTCAAGTTTCGCAAATGATTTGAATCAATTTATTATCTAGTTTAAAGGCTATTATAGCAAAACGAGGGAGTTCTCTATTGGCTGCAAGCTTTACATTCCATACATGATGAGTACCCTCTGCTAGTGTTGGATTGAGGTAACAATCACAACTGCGGAATGCTAGTGGTAGTGAGCCTCCATTTTTTGTTATGTTTAACATTAGTAATTTCTTCTCATCACTGAGAGTAATATGTGGAACTTTCCATGTAATATTAAATATATTTAATTTATACCATTACTTTCAATTTTACTATGATATACATCATCCATATTTTTAGTTATGAGTAGAATTAGTTCATGTTTACAATTCAGTAAGACTTTGTTATAGTCTTCACAAAATCCAAGCAGGGTTTTAAGAGTAATAGAGAAATTAAAATAACCATCCTTTACCATTTGTTTTTCGATTCCATTAAACCAACCAGAATTCTCAAGCATGCGACTTTCAGGCTTATTCAAGGAAATATAGTTTTTTAAGCTTGTTGAAGTACCAATAAACCTTGTTTGTTCAATTTCATTTTCATTCAACTCATATCGAACCTCATCAAAAAGATAGCTCATACAATGGTTTTTTAGTTTACCACCTTCAGTAGGCGTGTTGTTAGCCAAAGAAATCGAACCCTCAATATTAATAAAACTCTCGCTCGGGACTACATATAAGTCCTGATTTTGGATTGTGATTCTAACTTCACCATTACTATTAAATGATTGGAGATAGGGAGAGTAGCTACGATATTCTTTTTGATTATACTCTCATCCGAATAGAGTTTCTCTCGAACAGTTAACAAATTAGTCATTGTTCTCTTATTTTTAGGCCCAATGACTTTAAAAACAATTTGTTCTCGGTTGTAAGTGTTCTCCTTAACGATCTTCTTTCTTCTGTTGTATAACTCAAAGTTTTTGATTATGGAGGATAACATACATTTTTATTATAAATTATAATTTTTGATGTCTTAAATGTAAGCGAAGTGTAACACTTTCATTACGCAAATTAACTAAATGACCGTCCTGATCAACAATTCGTATTATTAATGAGTGCATCTCTCTCGTGTTCACTGGGAAATAAATAAGATTGTGGGGCTTTTCACTCATTTTATAGCCTGGAGAAACATTTAAAACAAACTCATGCAATACATGGGTTGATTCTGCATTAACATACGATCCGCTTACAATATTACATTCTATCCGAATTGTATTTACTTTTAAAATATCAACAGGCTGGTCTGAGATGTGAATAGAATTCGGATTTAATATCTTTTTATGAAACCCGAATAATTGACCAATTGTATTCCTTTTATTAAACTATATAGCCTGTTCCTCAGTTGAAATTATTACTTGAAGAGTATTGTTGTTACTTTCGATAATAGGGTGTTTTCATTTATCTGATTCATCTTCCTCGATTTTCTCAATAATAATATTACTTACATCACTAAGCTCGTATGATCCAACAGGTATCTCAAAAACATGTTCTCCAATATGAAATAAATTATTATAATGATCAACATTTGGAATTGAGTTATACATGTGGAAATCAATGAATGCACACTCATAATTTCCCTCCAATTCAATGGGTGGATGATAGTTTGCCATTAAAATTGAGCTGTTGCCCGTCAAAGTAAGAGTTGTTGTCATTTTGATTGATTATTTTTCAAGTGAAATAATAATTACATTTCCTTATATTATAACCAAAATTATAATAAAATCAGCGAAACCTCGTCTATAGCGTCCATTTTCTAGAGGATCATCTTTACTTATTAGTACGAAACTATAATTTTCCTTCCAACAAAATTGACAAATGTTCTTAAATTCATCAAATTTCATATCTACTCCCACATGATCTTGGTATACATGTTTCATATTTAATTTATCTTAGTTGAAGATTATTATTAGGTTTGCATTATCACGAATAAGATGTTTAGGGATGCGTGTATACGTTTGACATAAATAAAACTCATCAATATTATTATGTCGTCCCATGCAGAAGTATGTACGAATATTATTTTGTTTTTCACATGCTACATCATCAAAAATCATTATAGAGTTCTTTTTAGCTTTACTTGGTGCTAGAACACTTTCATTTTCTGAGAATGTAAAATATCCCATCCCTTTTATTGGACTCACGACTGTTTTCAAATATTCATATTTCGGTAGTTGTAATGACTTTGAATATTAATAAATATTTTCAAACTTTAGTCCATTCGGGCTTTCAATCAAACTGATTTACATTACATTACATTCGTTTTTCCACAATTAGAAGGTCCAACAATTAAGGCTCTAATTGAATTGAGTAATAATCTGCATTGTCTAACTCGTTTGTTTTCCCCGTTTTTAAAATCGATATTCCTCACTTCTAGGTTCGATTTTGGTTTTATTAATCTCATATCTGATATAGTTTTCTCAACAGATCATAACTCTCTTATAAGACTTTGAAGAAAAAACAACTATTAAAATGGTAATGCGCTTTTATAAAACAACTAGTAGCAGAACAAAGCTCTATCGAGGTAGAGGTCTTATTGATAAAATAATCAACTCACTCCCAATATATGTCCAGGTTATCAGTTTTGTGGTCTAGGAAAAAAGCTAGAAAATCGTTGTGGAAAAGGTGAGAAGGGAATAAATCCATTAGATGCTGCTTGTAGGAACACGATATAGCATATAAAGATAAAGATTTGGGAAATCGTCATATAGCTGATTCAATTTTGGCTGAGAGGGCGTGGGAGCGTGTGAAATCCTCTGACAGTACTCGTGGAGAAAGAGCCGCTGCTTATTTTGTAAGCAATATAATGAAAGCCAAGAAAAAGTTTGGTATGGGACTCAAACAAAAAGAAAATAAAAAAACCATGTGAGAAAAGAAAAAATTTATGCATGCAGTAAGAGTGGCTACCAGAGTATTGAAGAAGGAGAAGCCATATGATATTCAATCTGCTATAAATATCGCTAAAAAAGCAATAAACAAGACTTTTGGTCGAAAGAAAAATGAAGTAATAATTCATAGAGTTATTAGTGTACCTAAAATTGGTGGCATCTTGACACTTATACATACTATAACAGCACTCGGAGCATTAGGTGGACTTGCCTCTGGTGGTGCATCTATTGCAAGTATTAATAGTGCGAAAAATGCACAGAAAGAATTAGAAGAGAATGAACGACACAACATAAAAATGGAAGCCATTGCTTTAGGCAATGGATTCTATCTAAAACCATATCAAAAGTGTTATGGCATATCAACAAATCATTCAAAAAACTTTTAAATGAGCTACCTAACAAACCGCTGTCGAACATTGACATTATGAATTTTGCCCTCAAACATATCCCCCTTTTCAGAAGTGTTTTTATGAGAGACTCATTACCAAAGCGAGTGCGGAGAAGGGAATGTGGTATTGTTAACTTAGACCTTTCAAGTGGAGCTGGAACTCATTGGGTAGCTTACTATAAAGCAGCTAAGCAAATTTGATATTTTGATAGTTTTGGAAATTTACCACCATCTCTAGAGCTTATTAGATATTTAGGAGAGAATATAAAATACAATTATAACCAAGTAGAACGATTTGGTTCTTTCAACTGTGGACATTTATGTTTAAGATTCCTATTAATGCACCAAAAAATTAACTTGTATTCATCTTTTAAAATAAATAAAAATGCCGGAAAAACAGATAATATTTAATTTAGTATATAACAGCTATATATAGTTATATTATATATACTATATTATACTATATAATATTTAATTTAGTATATAACAGCTATATATAGTTATATTATATATACTATATTTAGTTTGATTAGCGTGAGTGTATTGTTTACATCGGAATCAACCTAAAAAACCGTATTAAACCATATTAAACCACATGAAAAACAGCAATAAACCACATGATAAACAGTAAAAAACTTATCTGATCTTTTAAAAGCTAAAAATGGATGAGCATATACTAAAAGAATTGACAAAAACAAGAAGCGCACTAAAAAGAAAATTTCAAAGCATTAAATTGGGTAGAGCCGCAAATGAATATCAAATTGAGGAACCGTTTAATTTGGCTGAAAACTATAGTGATTATTATGATGCAATAGATAGAGGAATATCTGAGCTTCGGACACAGGATTTTCGTTTGCACCAAGCGAAGAGAGTTATAATAACGCTGATACAATTAGTAATGAAGACCAGAGTCAAACGAATGAAATAACTGATGAGATCATTAATCTTACTATAAATGAATTAGAACGTCAGAAAAAGCTTGATAAAGCATTTGGACCTACTAAAAAAAGTGGGCATATTATATTGGGCAGTTCTAAAATAACTGTTTTCAACAAGAAAATTGAACTGGAAACTGGTGAAAAATGGAATCTTACTCCTGGATTATGTTCATTAATTTACTTGAAAAATCCTAAAGGTTATAATGATACAGATTCGGATATATATCAAAAATCTTATCAAAGACCAATGCCCAAAGAAAAAATCATCTGCCTAATGATCCGTTTAAGGAAATCGTTCTAAAAAGTACACTCAAATAATAAAAAACTTTTCTCAAAAAATGATTATCCAAATGCAATGTCTACACCTTTAAATAAGAAATCAATACATGAGGGTGGAAGTTTTATTGCACTCACTTCAACTATGCCGAATTATGTTTATTGGGATGATCCAAATGAGATGGTAGACAGACTTAAACTTTTAGTTGCCTCACAGGAAGCTGGTAACAGTAATCATAATAATGACATCGTTTAGATAATTGAAGAACTTCGTGAAGCAAACATTATTTATTAAATAAATTAATCTGTATTGTACAATAATTTATTAATATTAAAATGACTCTTGACAAGTTTGGTCACTTCTTCTCGACTAGCGATGGAAAAGAAAGATCAAGTATAAAAAAACAAATCAGTTCTAGTTGATGTTGAAAAAAAAAACGTCTTAAAAATGTAGGTGATCCCTTGAAAGGTAATGATGCAGTTAATAAAGTCTTTTTAGAAAGAAAAGAAGAAGAAATGAAGAACTTTGAAAAAAATGTAATGTCATTGTTAATTCTTCATGAGCTTAATAGTTATAAAATTGAGGTGGAAGAACTCGGAAGAAAAAATTGCGAATTTTGATTCGCAATTAGGGTTATGAAGAAGTTTAAATAATGGTGAAAGTCAAAATATAAAGATAAATATCGACTCTATAATGTTCGATAATAAAATACATAAATAATGTGAGTTGTGTGTGCTAAGAGTTATAATCTATAAAACCGTTATCAAGTTCGGTCATTACTCAAATGGGCGGAATAAAAAGAAAAGTAATTGATACTTGGCGGAAGTGGATGTGGAAAATGCTCAAAGTATTGGTACTAAATACAAACATTTAAAATGTTGTATAGTCAGCACTTTTCGAAAGGAAGCAGGCCTTGTTCTCGCTTAAGAGAAAGAAAAAATTAAGGAAATATGAACATCAATAATTAAAATATGAATCATGAGTAGGAGGAATTTATTAGAAGAATTTCATTCGCCAGCACGTAAAAATTTTAAACGTCGAAGAGTTATTATGAAAGAATCGATGATCATTGGCAAGCAGACTTAGTGGAAATGCAAAATTACTCATCATCGAATAAAGGTTATAGATTTCTATTGACAGTCATTGACACATTTTCTAAATATGCATGGTGAGAAGCGTTGAAAATGATATCCTAAGTATTTGCAGACTTATGATGGAAAAGAATTTTTAATACACCCTTTATGAATTTGTGTAAAAAACATGACATAAATCATTACTCAAATTATAGTAGTCGCAAGGCATCAATAGTTGAACGTTTTAATAGAACACTCAAGGAGATGATGTGGAGAGAGTTTAGTTATAATGGAAAATATTGTTGGGTTAAAATTTATAAACTGTTGATAAATGACTATAATTGAAAACATCATAGAACAATTCAAATGGCCCCAATTGAAGTAAATTCATCAAATGAGAAAAATTTACTGAATACTGTCTACAATCATATACAAATCTTTAATGGAAGTAAATTTCGTGTTGGAGATTATGTGCGCATTAGTAAGCATAAACACACATTTGAAAAGGGGTATACACCAAAATGGAAAATTTAAATTTTTAAAATCAATAAATTTCAGAATACTAATCCCACTACATACATAGTGGAAGACTATCAAGGTGCAGTTCTGAAAGGTGGTTTCTATAATGAAGAGTTGAGGAAAACAAGATTTCCACACACCTACTTGGATGAAAAGATAATAAGGCGACGAAATGATAGGGCACAAGTTAAATGGCTTGGGTTCGCAAATGATCAGATCTCATGGATAAACATCAGTGAAATTTTATAAAGAAAGACCTGAAAACGTAAAGAAAACAAATGCATTCGGTGTAGAGTTTGGGATATAAAAGAGCGCCTTGAATAGAACTGTCTCATACAAAAAGATATCGATGAACGTGCAAGACTTCATCAACAGGACGGAGGAAGAGAACTCGATGGACTTGATTATGGGCGAGCTCATATCCTGCCCGATCCCTACTGGAGGAGGTAACGTATGATTTCATCATCATCTAACACCACCACCACAACCATCACCATCAAGTCCGAAACTTCCACAGCTCAGTCCATCTGAATGTATTGAGCTATTAGAAATAGTGGCCACTGAGAAGAGGAAGATTGTGGATGATGATGATAAAAATAAAAATTTAAGAGGACGAGGAAATCGAGGTGATCGAGCCCATTAGTGAAGAATGGGATATTCATAAAATTCTTAATGAAGACAATGTTTTTAAAATAGTAAAGAATTTTTAAACTTTGTTAAAAATTTTTAAAAAGTTAATCAAATTTCATTTAATAATAGTTATATCCAAATGTATTTTATTTTTAAGTTTCCTTTTTCAAATAAAAAAATATATAACGAATACAAATTTCTCTGTGTTATTTTATTTTATATATATGATGCGCACATTCAATTTATTTTCAGCTTCATGATTTAAAATAAATATACATACATTTACAATCTAAAACCTTGTGTTATTTTTTTCAATCATGAATATCTTACGAATTTCTTCTCCGTCTTCTTTTCTCAATATTCTTACCAGCAACTGAAAATGTAGTTTTTTTATATTAAAATAAAAGAGACAAATTTTTTTCTTTTGTTTTCAATATATTTGTTTATTTTACTTAATTTTTTCTTAATTCTACTTACATATTATTTGATTATTTAGTTATTTATTTAAATATTAAATATTACAATTTATTTTACTTAGTAATAGGAATTAATTTTATAATGCCCCAGGCATATGTTCTAATACCGTCTTCTCTAATTTTGCTTTTATCATCTTTACAACTAAAAGTTGTTTTCCTAACCTTATGTGTATACAAATTATGTATCTTAGATCTAAACAACAACATCTTATCAGAAAATGTCTTATTTTCAAAAGACATTTCTTATAACTACTTATACTTAACTTATCTATTGCCGACTTTTTTACACTTTTGGATTTTTTTTTTCACCCACCCCCCTCAAGAGACAATGAGTACATTTTAGTTCTAAGCCCTACAACTTCTAACATTCTTTTGCCACAGTTTTCGTCTTTCATCATGCCCAAGACTTTCTTATTGCACCTCTTAATCCCATATTTTTATGCTAACTCTTTTGGATACTCAGAAGTATCAAATCCCATTTCAACTTCTTCAGCATTATCTTTATAGAAATCATTTGTTTCAGCAGAATATATTAATGAATCTGTATCCATATAATTCAATGAAACTTTCTCCTGGAATGTTGGCTTCATGTAGTCATAATGAAACCACAAAACCTAAATTCATAGGCTTATCATATAGATTATGTAGGCGAATCATTTAATCCATACTGCATTATTTAATAATTTGAAAAAGTCTTTTTCAAAATTATTTTTGTCAACGTCCTGTAAAATGTATTTAAGTCTATATACTTTTTAACCAGGGAGACTGCTTAAATTCCAAAATCTTATGAATTTTGGTTAATTTAAGACATTTCTTAAGCATTGCTGAAGATTTCTATAAAGGATGGGATACTTTGTTTTCGACCTTAGATCACCTTAGATTTTGAACTTTAGCCTCTGGAGTAGGCTTTTGATTTGACGGACAAAAAGGTAGATCATTATGGTAATCGTGGAGAGAGTCTGGATACAAAAGATCTGCCTCAAGAATGTAACCAGACTCTGAATTTGCAGGGATAGATGAAATGTCGGATGCATTTAATTCAACATCATTCATCCATCTAAAACCATAATATGGGAGATGTTGATACATAGACCAACCATATAAATTATTAGCATCTAAGTACATTAGAAATTCTGACGGTTTAGTGCTATTATAATTCTCCATATATAAATGGTTTTCTTTTGAGAAGCGCTTACAGCACTGGACTAAACCACCACGAATGCCCATTTGTATAAACCTATACATATTAATATCAGTGAGCAAATCTAATTCTAATTTTGTTGTCTTAAGCATTGCATCCCATGAAACACCAGGTGCTGTGTAATAATGGGCGGGATCTAATGAATAAATTTTCTTGCAAATAGCTCGAATATTTTGAAAAACATCAGCAAGTAGGAGAACATCAGTC
Source organism: Drosophila tanythrix (assembly GCA_035043275.1). NCBI lineage: Eukaryota > Metazoa > Arthropoda > Insecta > Diptera > Drosophilidae > Drosophila > Drosophila tanythrix. The sequence goes on along the minus strand of JAWNNC010000488.1, from coordinate 68,723 downwards.
TTAAGATAGAGCTCCATGTAACCTTTAAGACTTTGACAGCTGAAAACAGTCCAAACATTTTATGCATGAGTATAATCCTCGACTGAGCATTCTTTATTAATTAAACTAATAAAGAATTTATCTCTGGGGAAGAGCTGACTCATATAATCTACTCTCTGAGTTGATATACTCATAGGGAAAGACCCCCTTCCTACGTATTAGATTAAACTCAATATCTAAGGGGAAAATTTTTTAACATTAATGAAATTTTCTATATCTAGATTGCTACTAAGTGCATCTAGACTTGTTGCCATGGACCGCAAGGTATTTAAGAATCTAATCTCTAGGTTTTTGTCATGGGATGCAATATGAATATATTTTGAAAGTGAAATGTACAACTCCTTATTAAGGGGAAGTACTTTAATATCACCTTCAACTTTATTTAATTCCCTAACGAATAAATGGGAATCATATTTTGAAAAATTGTGAAAAAAATACATCGACAAAAGGCGCAATTTCAAAATTAATGTTGCAGACATTATGTGCTGCTCCCCTATACAAGCCGGTTAAATGACAATGATCACTAATGCGATCATTGCCTAAAGACTTTTGACAAATATGACAATTGAGAGCGTTTCTAAAACTAAACTCTTCTTCGTCTGTCATAGCTATGGGCTTAATGTAAGTTAAATAATTAGTGTAAATTTCGCTTACATCTCTGATAAGAGACTTGACAAATTTTACACCTGCATCTTCCCCAGTCTCTAAAACAAACTTGTCTAAAGCTGGGTTAAATGCACACTTAATGTAATATGAAAATGCTATTGGAATGTGCTGAGAAGTTGCTACAAGATTCTCACTAAGTTGGGCATTGAGGGGGTGAGTATGCATTCAAAGTCGGCAAACACAACGAATGGAACCTCGAAACCACGATTATAATTTTTAAAACTAAGGCTTGCCTTTTCTTCCGATGGGAGTGTTGATACAACCTTCCCACACTGCTGACGATGTTCAATGTACATCCTCTCGTTGTGGGAGTAATTAATACACGTCTAGCAGAAATAAAGTTGGCCATAGTGTGACGTAATTTGTCTTCTTATCAGTTTAAAATTAAATGGAAAAATCGAAAAATAGACATTAATGAAAAATATTCTTTTTACTAAAGAGTATTTATTAAAAAATATTACCTTGACAAATTCTTAATTCATACGAAATGAGCACGCTTTTCCGCCTCCAGCAACATCAAACTAATGTGGATTTCCTTTTCCATCGCTGTCGCGTATAATGGGCCGTTGACTGCGTCCGTCTCCTCGTCAAAACCAAAAACATTAATACTAATGTTTTGATTTTGAGCTTCAAAAATTTTTATTTGGTCCAAAGGTGGAGGAAAGGTCATATTTGAAAAGTTGAGCGTAAGTGTTTCATCCATTTTTATTGATGACCTAAACTGGCATAAACTTTATATGAGGAGCATCGTGCTGGTTGATTGTTCAGTGGTGCTTTGAGGGCTGAGATTAATGCCCATTTAAAACAAAACGTATCATTGCTTTTTACATTTATAATAGCTTTTTTATTTCTCAGCCCTTTCGGTGTTTCAATATAACTTGAAACTTTGAGTGGAGAATATTTATTAATATTTATCTCCAGCCTCAATATTTGTGTCATTGTTCTACCCTTCGCTGTCCTTCTCCTGGAATTCATCCATTTTTCCGCAAATTATTGATGCATGCGTTTTTACGATCTCTTCTAGATCAGTTGATGCTGTTAACACACACATATTCGACTGATGTGATTTTATTGTCATCAGCATTTCATCATCATTGAATTTGATGTACTCCGCAAAGAGTTCTAAATTCATTTTGCATGCCGTGTGCGCAATTAGCACATTTTTTATTATCGGCAGTATTTCTTGGGCACTCAGAAACTCTGCTGGTTCCACTAAGTTTTTGTTCTTATTCTCATAAAAAAAGGTATATATTCTGTTTTTGAATCAGCTTGAAATCATTTTAACCTGGGTATTCACAGGTGTAATCCACTTTGACGATGCTATTTGTATATTGCATGCGGAGCAAACCTTGGCCTGAGTTGATTATGAAGGCCTAGTAGAGTTGATGATGTTGGTGTTGATTGTTGTTGGGGTGGTGTTGTGGTTGATGTTGATGTTGCTGGAGTTGGTGAAGGTGGTGGTGGTGATGTTGTAGTTGGTGTTGGTGATGGGATTGATCGTGGAGTCTGTGTTGTTGGTGGTGGGATTCAATCCATTACCATTAACCATATAGGTTAAATGATTAAAATAGTTGAGAAGGCTCTGTCCTTTGTGCCGAGGTACTCCGGGCAACATATTTGATTTATTTTTATTTTTTAAACACTTTGTTAACACAAAACGAAATTTTTTTAATTTTGCCTTTACACTTTGTTAACACAAAACGAAATTTTTAAAATTTTGCTTTTAGACTTTGATAGCACAGCACGTAAAAATTTTTTAATTTTGTTTTTACACTTTGATAGCACAAAACGAATGAGTTGATTATTGAAGAGTCCGAAAACTACTAAGGCTTTAGAATCTATAATCTTAGGTATGAAGCCTGCAGATATGCAATTATAGCAGGCTGTTTTTCAAATTCTAATAAAATCATCATAAGGAGGGTCACTCAACCAGGACGCATAGTAAAAAGAGGAGAGAACCGAAAACATATACACACAAAAGGTAGCAGCACGTGTCAAAATAAGTGCGAAGTAACTGCTTATATACACTTCATGTCGATAATACCCACCCAGGTGGGAGGTGTTCTGCGAGTTCTAACCAATGACAATGAAGGTGAAAAAAGAGAAGCAAAAATAATTTTACGCTGATCAATGAACCCACCCTTAAAAAAATCAAAACAAAACAAAACAAGTTCGTGCACACCTGTGTGCTATCTGTCAACCGATCTTCCACTACATTCTAGCATGCAGGTTACAGGCCTTGCTCACAATCTCCTCCTTAAGAAAACTCAATCACGTACGAACGCGTAAGTGCGGGAGTGATCCTTCACCTGACACCAACCCACAATAAAAAAGGGTCATCCATAAATCTAGATCCTTCGATCATAAATGTCACGTACGTGACCCAAAACCACACTTATCTAAAAAAAGGTCACACACCTATTAATAAATTAAGTGCTATAATTAGGCAATTAACACTCAAGAGCTGTCAACAAAAAAAGATATACGACTTCCTGTCATAGAATAAACAGTTCCCTACTACTAAAGGTTATAGATTTCTATTGACAGTAATTTATACATTTTCTAAATATGCCTGGGGAGAAGCGTTGGAAACAAAATCGGCTAAAGAAGTTAATCATGCATTTTCGAGTATTCTTAAGGAAAATTTAATTCCCAAGAATTTGCAGACTGATGATGGAAAAGAATTTTTTAATACAGACTTTAAGAGTTTGTGTAAAAAACATGACATAAATCATTACTCAACTTTTAGTAGTCTCAAGGCATCAATTGTTGAACGTGTTAGTAGAACACTCAAGAAGATGATGTGGAGAGAGTTTAGTTATAACGGAACATATTGTTGGATTAAGATTTATTACCTGTTAATAAATGAGTATAATAGAAAACATCATAGAACAATTCAAATGGCCCCAATTGAAGTAAATTCATCAAATGAGAAACATTTATTTAAATACCGTCTACAATCATATAAAAATCTTTAATGGTAGTAAATTTCGTGTTGGAGATTATGTGCGCATTAGTAAGCATAAACACACATTTGAAAAGGGGTATACACCAAACTGGAAAACTGAAATTTTTAAAATCAATCAAATTCAGAATACGAATCCCACTACATACATACTGGAAGACTGGAAATGACAGGAAGGTGCAGTTCTGAAAGGTGGTTTCTATAATGAAGAGTTGAGGAAAACAAGATTTTCACACACTTACTTGGTTGAAAAGATAATAAGGCGACGAAATGATAGGGCAATAGTTAAATGGCTTGGGTTCTCAAATGATCAGAACTCATGGATAAACATCAGTGAAATTTTATAAAGAAAGACCTGAAAACGTACGTATGCGTGACTATTCTTTAATTTGAAAATAAATGCACTCGGTGTAGAGTTTGGGATATAAAAGAGCGTCTTGAATAGAACTGTCTCATACAAAAAGATGATCTCCAAGTAGTGGAGGAGTTAGCAAGGAACACAGTGTCATCTGTGTATGTGGCAAGCAGCGTGTTTCTGGCTACCGGAATAGGCAAGTCCGCGGTGTACAATGTGTACAGTGTAGGTCCAAGGACACTTTGATCGCTCGCCCCTAACTTCAACCATAAAAGAACGGCAAAGCAGGTAAGACCTGAGCAGCAAGCTTATCGGTCGATATGACGAGACAAGATTATCCGGCTTGCCAGGTTTCGGAATCATCGTAATAACAGCACACTTCCACAGAGTGGGGAAGTGGTGGATGCGAACCATGGAGTTAAAGAGTAGCACTAAGAACATCACTCCTTTCTCGGGGAGGGCCTTAGCAACTCTACCATCGACGCCATCATAGCCAGGGGCTTTCGTGGTCTTTAGCTTGCGAATCTGCAAGCGGACCTCACTAGGGGCGATAGGTGTGATCGGTTGTACAGGATCGAGATCTGCATTTAAAAATGCCTCTGTATCCTGTACCTGACTGGGTGACGCAAGCGTAAAAGGCGTGAACCGGCCTTGCAGCTCATCCGCAAATGCCGATGCAATCTCTGCATCCGATCGACACCAAGTGTTGTCCGGTCGCATAATGGGGATCCGTCTGAGTGGCTGCCGCTTGACACAACGCGTTGCCTTCCACAAATTGAATCCATGATTCTTATTGGGATCGGCATTGCGGAGCATATCCTGAAAATATTGGCTCTTAGTGTCAAAAAGCAACTTTCGCAGCTCGTACGCAGCCCGCCTAAAGTCCCTTAGATCCAAAGGATTGCGTGAGCGCATATATTGGCGACGCAGTGCTCTCTTGTGCCTTACCAGATCCAAAATCTCAGTTTTTAAAAAAGGCTGAGCTGGACTGGGAGGCGAACAAGGAAGTTGGCCAAGCATGGAGTATTCCGCCGCCGCGTTAATATTACGCAGGAATAACTCCGCTGCGTCGTCTATATCAGCCGGTGAACTCAGCTCCATGTTCAAATTGACAAGCTCCTCCAACCTTTGGCGGAATCGGGTGATGTTTGCCTTGCGCGGCAGAAGACGTGCCTTGGGAGCATTTAGAGTAACAGCCATTCTATACTCAACGATCAAAGGGATGTGATCGGAGTTAAGCTCAATTCGCTCAGATATACCAAGACAGTCAGAACGTATTCCAGCGTACACAGCAAAGTCAATTGCTGTCGGCCTATGACTACCGTACGAATAGTGCGTTGCACCACCCGTGGCAAGTACTTGGAGGTTGGAGTCTCTCACGCAATCCGCAAGCGCAATCCCACGGCGAGTGTCCAAAGCAGCACCCCAGAGATGGTGTTGAGCATTCCAGTCCCCAGCAATCAGGAACTTGGGGCCAAGCTCTTCGAAGAGAAATTTAAAGTCTTCTAATGCCCACACAAAACGTGGTGGACAATAGACAGCCGCTAGGACTACTTCGCCTTGATCACTAGAGACTTTAACGGCAGCACATTGTGCGCAGAGCCAACTTATGGGAGTCAGCGCATGATGTTGCAGAGAAGATTTTATGATCACTGCTGCTCCACCACGCATGCGATCCGACGGATGATTGGCTAGGTGGATATCGTAGCCTGGTAGCCTATAGTGTGATCTGGAGCAGTAGTGAGTCTCACAGACCAACATTACATCTATTTGATGGCGGTGAATAAACAACTCCAACTCATTGGCGTTATTTGCAAGGCCGTTGGCATTCCATACGCCAACGCGCATCCCAATTTGGATCATTTATTGGCAAGTACAGCGTGCAACAGGCTCATCATGGCCATCATTGTCTCACTTAACTTGTCGAATTTTGACATAAGACTGTCAAGCTGGGGATTGGCGTGATGATAATACAGGTAAGGCTGTTGCACTAGCTGATATTGATCCTGTGAGGGCTGCTGATGTTGTTGACGCAAATGCAGCTGGTGTTGTTGTTGATGGCTTAGTTGCTGTTGATGCTCTTGCTGCATGTGCTGTTGCTGTTGCTGTTGCAGCTGCTGGCGTTGCTGAAGTTGTGGCTGTTGTTCTTGAATAAGCTGCTGCTGATGGTGACTCTGCTGCTGCTGGCGTTTCTCTGGCATCTGGCGAACCTTAGGTCGTCGCTTTTTCCTTGTCCGCTGTTGCTCAGGAACCTGCGGAGCATCTTGTTTAGGCGGCAAAGGTTGTTCTTGCTGCTGCTGCAGGTGCTGCGGCTGCTGGCGGTGCTGAGGTTGTGGCTGTTGTTGTTGGTGAAGCTGCTGCTGATGGTGACGCTGCTGCTGAGGGTGACGCTGCTGCTGTGACAATTTCCCAAGTTGCTGAATGAGCTGAGGAGCCGTTTGCAGTCTGGCGGCATCAGCATAAGAGAATTGTGCATTGCGTAAAGGAGCCGGGCTTCTTGGGCGCGACTTTTGTAAATATTGAGTCGGCCTTTCGGACTGAGCCACAAGCTTCCTTCCCTTGGCAACGCGCTGATAGGCTGGGCATCCTTTCCAGCTTGCTGGATGGGTTCCACCGCAGTTGGCACATTTAGGGTCAGCATCCAATGGTTTTTCGCACACCTGACTAGCATGTGCAGAACCACACTTTACGCAGCGATGCTATTTTTGACAATATTTTGTAGTGTGGCCAAATTCCTGGCAGCGGTGGCACTGAGGGATGTCCAAATGTCTATCAGGGCATTCAACAGAAATGCGCACCTGAGAAATGGAGCGAAGGTTGTATATCTCTTTGTTATTTGCAGCCGGCTCCAACTCCAAATAACAAAGGTTTAGCTCCTTCTTTGTAACACGACTAGTGATGGTTTGGCGTGACAGCATTTAGTGCTTCAAGCAGTCCAACAACGTTGGTAATGCCCTCAGCAATAAGTGGAGGGGGCTTGGAAGGCTTTGTAGGCTGTGGTTCCGCGTTGCCAGTATTTGCCTGAGAACAATCGCGTATCTCAGCGGCAGCGCTTAGCTTTGGGTCTTTATCGTCTGTAATCGACGGATAAATTGGCGAAGTAGGCACAACTGTAGTGTTCTCTGCAATATCAATTGACTCGATGTCTGAGTCAGAATCTGACAGCGAATCCTCTAGTGCTTTTGGTGCTGTAAGAACACCAGCAGAAGTTGATGGCGCTGCGTCCAAGTCAATGTAATCATTGATTGTTGCAATTTTTCTTTTTTTATTGGCATTGTTGTTGACTTTGATTTCACCAATATATTTTTTAGTGTTTTTGTTAGTGTCATTGTTATTGTTGGCGTTGTTTATATTGTTTTTAGCGGTGTAATTGCTGTTGACATTTGCAATTCTTGCATTGTTAACTTTGTTGTTGTTGTTGTTACTGCTTTCAGTTCGAGAGCGCAGATCATAACGGAGTTCGCTGGTCTACCTGGCAAGAGAAGGCGAGCACCAAAAAACTGCAGCTGCAGTATCAGGTGCGACGCCGGGTGTGGCGGTATGGGGGTGTTGCTCATATTTGTGCAAAATTTGAGCGCACCAAGCGCACACACTCTACCAGAGTGGTGGCGGCGCACACACAAATCACACTAAGCAAGGGCCACGTGCACCAGCACAACTGCTCACGAGCGTCAAAGTTACAAATCGCGAGAGAGAGTAACCCAAACACTCACACGCACAATTGCCGATGCTCTGCAGCTGGCGGACCAGCTGCGCGCGTCGTTCGTATCTACTCTAGAGAGCGAACCGCAGGCCGCTAACGGTGCATGGGCAAGTACCGTTATTCTTTTTTTTTTTTTTTGGAATGGAATTTGGCATAAGTTCACAGTCTTATTTTGTGAGAATTAAACACAATTTAACAATTTAAACACGATAATATTGTTACAAATGTAACGGACCGTTTTGCTCTGCCGGGCTAAACTCAGTCGAGCTGTGGGTCCGTGCAACAAATTTATAATTTGGTGCGTTTGTGATAATTGATAACACGTATTTGATATATTATTGCACAATGGTTTTCTTTATTTTTATTCTTCGCTCGTACAGATTTGTGGTAGTACCGCGGGGTGACGACGGTCCACTGAAGCCCCTGGTCAGCTTTGAAGCGTGCACCTGTTCGCGAGAGTTTCGCTTCAAACACTTCACGCACCAGCTAGGTAAATTAGTGGCTCGCCTGCCCGACAGTGACACCGTACGGCACTCTGGTTATTCACCAGGAGTCGCTCGTACCCGCGTTGTCTAACCACAGGTTTCGCACACTTGTTTTTACCTAGGCACGGATTTGCCTGTCGCTACGCTCAAGCGTGACAAGGATTGCACTTCTCACCCGATTTCAGGACTCCAATGTCCTGTGTCCTTCGGCGGGTTGCTGATCCTTGGTGCGGTGCTGATCCTTCGATGCGCTTGTCGACTTCTGTGTCCGCTTGAGCAGCGTTTCTGCTTATTTTCACTTTTTAGCTTTCCACTCAGCGTTGAGTCTCACTTTAAATTTTGGCAGCGTTTTGATTTTCGACTGACTGAGTTGCTCGTTGTGTGCTGCGACGCCCTTTTTATAGGCCTGCGTCGCAGCCTTTTGTCGCGACTGTACCAAAGATCACGTGCTCGTCTCGGTGGCGTGATCTTTGGTAATTTTCCACTACCTTTTCGCTGGCGCCAGCCCATGTCTGCCGTTAGTGCGAGTATGGATGGCGATATTGCACTCGCCAAACTCCTCACACTATAACGGCACATGTCCTAACGGACATGTGTGTCAGACACGCTTATATGGCTGACAACCTGCGCAGGAAAGAGAGAGGGCGAAAGAGAGCGAATTCGCCGCAACTGCACTCAGGGTCGGAATTCGATCTGATGTGCAGTTACTGTGAGGGGCGCATATAGCATAAATGTATATTTACATACATTTAATTTCGAATGCTATATGGCTCCTCACACTCCCCCCTTTCTTCGGTAGTGGAAGACTTCCACCCAGCCGCGACAATTCCAAGATATATTTATATATTATTTTTGATTTATTCATTAACTATTTGTTTGAAGACTCTGGTCCCGCGGTCCCGGGACTCCTTCACGTGGTATCGGTGTCCATGGATCCAGAGTATCCTCGACGTGCGACGACTGGTCCCCGGCTGGTTGTCAGCGGCTGCCTCGATTCCCGCCGGCCATGCCGTCGGGGCCAGCTCCCTCCAGCTGGTCTCCGCCTCCGGAGCCGACCGTTGCCGCAGTAGCGGGGGTCGCGTTTGTCGGGGCGTCGCTCCGTGGTATGGGGCCTGGCGTGCCGCACCCGGCTGGACATCCTCCAGTGGTGGTGTCGCCATGGGCCTCACCCCCGGCCTTGGCGCTGGTTGCAGTGTGGGCACGTAGATGGGCGGCTCCTCCTCCGTTAGTTGCCACGAGGGTGGGAGGTCGGCGTCCTGCTGCCAGCTGTAGGTCAGCGTGTGCGTCCACTTCCCGGCCTCGAATGTCCACCGTCGTGGGGCACCTGCCACGGGCGTGTCTGCGGTTCGGAGACGCGCGGGCTTTCCTCCTCCTCGTCCGACGAGATGACGATCGGCTCGCTGTTCTGTTCCTGTGCCACGAAGGGCACGGTGTCTTCGTCGTCGGGGTTTACCGGCGCCGTGTCGGCTCGTGCGTCTTCGTCGTCCTCAGATTCGCTGTCGACCTACTCGGGGACTGTCGACCTGGTCGAGATCCGCAGTAGCCGACCTCGGGGCCATCGTCCCCATGGGGCCCCTCCTCGCCGTCCGTTGTGGTGGCCTCCTCGACATCCGAGAATGGGTCGTAGGGGCCGTTGTCCTCGTCGCCGAAGGGCGAATAGGGGGTCGGCGGCAGCTCGCACGCTCGATTGCATCCGGGGGTTCAAACCTGACCGGCCGGGACTGCTGGAGGCCGCTTTGCCGCCGTGGGAGTTGGAGGTTTGGCTTGACCATAGTTAGTTTTTCGATTGCTGGTTATGACATTATGCCTAATTGCAGCGCCTTATATACCCTTTTGTGTGGGTATATGCGCGCATTTCCTCACAGCAGTGTGCGTGGCTAACCAACGGTATCCTTGTTGGCCACACACCCGCACCAGTGCAGTGGCTATCGGCTTTTTTTTCTTTGCACACTTCTCGACACTAGTGTGCGTGGCTAACCAACGGTATCCTATGCAATTGTTGCTGGATTTTCTCTGTGCACGCCTCTACACTAGTGTCAAAATGCTGTTGGTGTCGTTGCGTTTGCGCTCTTCATAGTGCACGCATTGTTGTTGCAGAATTCCGCCAAAGCGGTGAGCGAAACGTTTTTTCGACGATCGCTGTGTTTGTGCTCTTCATAGGGCACGCATTGTTGTTGTCTATTTCCGCCAAAGCGGTGAGCGAAACGTTTTCGGTGTGTGCTGTGCTTGTTCTCTCAATATTGCGAGCGAAACGTTTTCGGCGGTCGCTGTGTTTGCGCTCTTTATAGTGCAAGCATTGTTGTTGCATATTTCCGCCAAAGCGGCGAGCGAAACGTTTTCGGCGTGTGCTGCGCTTGCTCTCCCAATATTGTGAGCAGAACGTTTTAGGCGGTCGTTGCACTTTTGTTCTCCTCTTAGTGCAAGCGTTTTGTTGTCGCTTTTTGTAACAGCGGCGAGCTAACTGTCTTGAGCAGCTGCTGCGCTTACGCTCTTGATAGTGCGAGCAAAACGTCTTTTCTTATTTTTGATTGTCACTCTCTGTAACCGCGGCGAGCTAGCTGTTCTCTTGTCAGCGGTAAGCGTAACGCTTTCGGCGGTCACTGCCCTTGATTCCCTTAGTGAACTCTGGAGTAGGTCATGGCCATCCTCTCTCTCAGCTGCTGTTCACTTTTACCGCAATCGGCGAATGTGCTCTCTGCACATTCGCTGCGTTCAGGGCTTTTGATGATTTAATATTTATGTATTTTTTTTTGTTATTCTTATTACTGTATGGTGTAATTTTGTTTTAGTTATGTTTATATATATATATATATATATATATTCATTTATTGTTATCTTTCGCTGCGTTCAGGCTTTTTGGCGATTTATATTTATGTATTTTTTTATTATTGATGGTCATTTTGTTTTAGTATGTTTATATATATATATAAATATATATTATTTATTGTTATCTTTTCGTATAAGTGTGAGTCCAATTTTAGTTTTTGGAGTCGCACTTATCTTCCCCCCTTTTTAATTTTGGGGATCTGGGAACTCACCCGTCGCCTTGCTGTGTGGCTTTAAGTCGCTCACGTGTGCCGTTCGTATCCGCTTGTCTGCCGAGCTCCTCAGTTTGCAGATCACCGGTGATTTGAAATCTATTATTTGGTACGGGCCGCCGTATCTCGGTGCAAGCTTGGCTGCGAATCCCTCCGCCGCATTCGATAGATGGTGTAATTTCACCCACACTCTATCTCCGACTTTGGGGCTCCATTGCCTGCGACGAAGGTTGTAGTGCCTTGCCTGATCTTGAGATGCCTTTTCTAAGCTTCGCCGAACAATTTCGAAAATGTCTTTTAGCTTATTTTCATTTTCGTTCGGCGTTTGGCTTACTTGACCGTACCGATTGCCACTTCGTCAAACAAAGTTTTCGGCAGCCTCGGCTCCCGGCCCTGTGTGATGAAGGCGCGCTGTATCCTGTCGTGCTCGAGACGCTCGTGTTGACTGCCAGTGTCAGCTCCGGTAACGCCTCATCCCAGCGTCGTTGGTTGTTCCTTGCGAACTGGGCGATCATTGTTTTCACCGTCCGGTTAGCTCGCTCCGTTGGATTCTCCTGTGGCGTGTCGGCAGTGAACTGGGTTTAATCCCTCTCCTCGAGGAAACTGTTGTGCCGTTGTCCGTTATTAAAACCTTTGGCACTCCGAACCGTGCCAGAATCCTCTCCCGGAAGGCCTTTTGCAGCGATGCCGTTGTAGCGCTTCTAAGTGGCACCATCTCGGTCCACTTCGAGAAGCGGTCTACAAATACCAGCAGCATCGTGTTTCCATGGCTGGACCTCGGCAATGGTCCCACGAAGTCCGCACAGACCGTGCTCCACGGCTCTTCGGGAATTTGGGTGAGCATGTGTCCGGCCGCGGCCAATTGACTTGGCTTATATTGTTGGCATGTTTCGCATTTTTGAACGTATGCTCTAACATCTCTATATAAGCCAGGCCAATAGTAGCGCGCTGCTACTCGGGATATTGTCTTCCTGCTCCCCGTATGGCCTGCGGTAGCGGTGTTGTGGTTCTCGTTCAGCACCTGTGTCCGCTTTCCGGTTGGCACACACAGTTTCCAGCTTGTGACATCCTCCGTTCCAGCTCGATGAGGGATGTGCCTGTATAAGTTTCCAGATTCCTCCATATAATCTGGAAACTTTCTGGGATTCTTGTCTATGGTGGCTCGCATCTTTTGGATCCAGGGGCAGTCTTTGTTTGCTTGGTCCATCGCGTTTTCCACCGTTGAGATTCGGCGGCATGTATCCTTCAGGGGCTGTCGAGATAGGGCATCTGCAACAATATTCAGGTTTCCCTTCCTGTATTTGATATCGAAATCAAATTGTTGCAGCTCCAGTGCCCATCTCGCAATCCTGCCTGAGGGGCTTTCGATGGAGTTCAGCCACTTTAGTGCCATATGATCCGTGATGACGGTGAAGTGGTATCCCTCCAAGTAAGGTCGCAACTTTCTTATGCCCCAGATTATTGCAAGGCACTCCTTCTCGGTCGCAGAGTAGTTGCGCTCCGCACCATTTAAGGATCTGCTTGCATACGATATGACCCGTTCGCCCTCCACTGAGTTTTGGGTCAATATCGCCCCCAAGCCATAATTGCTAGCATCCGTTTGCAAGCAAAATGGCCTGGAGAAATCTGGGCATGCCAACACCGGTGATTGTGTCAGCTTTGCTTTCACCTTTTCGAAAGCTTCCTGTCGCTCTCTGGTCCATTCCCATTTGCTTCCCTTCTTGAGCAGCGCGTTTAGTGGGTGCACTGTTGTGGCGAAATCTGGTACGAACCGCCTATACCATGATGCCACTCCCAAGTATTGCCGCAGTTCCTTTACATTTCCCGGTGGCTTCAGCTCGGCGATGGCAGCTACCTTCTCGGGGTCAGTGCGGATTCCATCCTCCGTGACGTGGTGACCGAGGTATTTCAACTCTTGTTTGAAGAAGTCACACTTCTCCACGTTGATCCTCAGATTCGCTGCCCTCAGCCGTCGGAACACTTCTCTCAAATTGTCCATGTGTTCCTCGCGTGTTTTCCCGATCACAATGATGTCGTCCAGGTATGCGAATGCATGTGGCATCATCTCGGGTCCAATCACGCGGTCGAGGGCTCTCTGGAACGTAGCTGGTGCTGAGTGGAGTCCGAATGGCATCACCTTCCATTGAAACAGTCCTTTTCCTGGGACCGTGAATGCCGTCTTCGCTCGACTTTCCTTCTCCATCGGGATCTGCCAGTAGCCATCCTTGAGGTCCAGGCTCGTGATGAACCGCGCCTCTCTTAGCTGGTCCAGGATGTGGTGCACTCTTGGGAGGGGATATGCGTCTTTTACGGACTTGGCGTTCAGTTGCCTAAAGTCCACGCAGAGGCGCCATTTCCCTGTTTTCTTTCGTACCATCACTATTGGTGCGCTGTGCGGGCTTTTTGATGGCTCGATGCATCCTTTGGCTAGCAGTTCATCCACTAGTTTGTTGATCTCTGCTTGCATCTTGGGGTTCTTAGGGAAGTATCGCTGTTTGATTGGTCGGTCGTCACTCATGACAATGCGATGCTCAGTAATGGGCGATGTTCCCTTTATGGCCTCAAATGCCGCCAATTCTCGTCGTAAAAATGCATCGATTTCTGCGTCCGGATGTATTGGTGGTATGACTGTCTTTGCCACGGACAATCTCTCCTCCTGGTGTTCTTGTATTCCGTTCCCAGGTATACTTATGGTCAATCCGGCGCACTCCAAAACAGTTCCCATGGCCGACAGAAAATCCCATCCGAGAACCAAATCGTCTATGATTCCGGGGAGTATAAGTAGAGCAATATCCATGTTGCTCCGTCCGAGCCGGATATTCACCTCTACTTGTTCCTGGACACCGCTATTTCGGCCATCTGCCATGCGGACTCGTCGTGCAGTTGCGCATCGTCGGCCTACGTCGAACAGTCCACGAGCTAGCTTCTCGCTAACGAAACTACTCGTGGCTCCTGTATCGATCGTAGCCTTGTATTGACAGTTGCCGATCTCCACGACCGCTGTCAACTGCGCTCCCTCGTCCTGCAGGCTGCCGATTAGCGTCTTGGGGCTGTCCTGTTCGGCTCCCGCTCGCCCCTCGGTGGCGGACGCCGGTGTTCGTTTCCCGACCGACAACACATTGACGTACGAACTCCAATACGTCCACACATCCAACAATAATCCATCATGGGATTTGTGCACTCTGTCGCACGGTGTCCCTCCTGGCCGCAAAATCTGCAGGCCATATCTGGGTTGTTAATGTGTGTTTGTGTGTTGTCGCGTCTTGCCCTCGGGGCTGGTCTCGGTCTCGTCCTCGGGGCTGGTCTCGGTCTCGAGTCTGCTTCAGCCCTCTCGTTGTGTACTTGGCTGTACGTTCCCTCACTGTCTGCCATAGCCATGAATCTTGGCCTGTTTTGCCTTGGTGCTGGCTCTGTGTGATGGTATTGACGCATCTGTGGTGGTTCCGCGTGTCGGTGTGATGGCTCCATACGTCTCTGTAGAGGCTCCATGTGCATTCGCTGTGGAGTGTTGTAGTTTGTGTGCTCCACGCGTCTCTGCTGAGGCTCTCTGTGCATTCGCTGTGGAGTGTTATAGTCCGTGTGCTCCAAGCGTCTCTGCTGAGGCTCTCTGTGCATTCGCTGTGGAGTGCTGTAACTGGGCTCCTCTACGCGGCTTTGCTGTCGCAACTTCTCCCTGTCGACCTCGAGTTCCTCAAATGCGGCTGCCAAGTGCATCAATTCCGCCAAGTTCTGGAACTGACCTGGCCTTGCGTATGCTCGCAGGTCTGGGAGACTGTTGTTATATATTTTGTGCAGTTGTTTTCCCGCCGTATACTGCAGTGGCCGCATTAGCGTCTGCATCTCCACCATGTATGTTTTAAATGGCTCGTTTATAGCCTGACGTCTGTGGGTAACTTCGTCCCTCAAGTTCTCAAAGTAGTCCCTCGGCAAGAAATATTCTTGAAAACTTTGGACGAATGTTACCCATGTCGTCCAGTGCTGATTGTTGGCTACATACCATTTCAGAGCCATTCCCTGTAGTAGTTCAGGCATGGCTCTGGGAACCAGATTCAAGTTGAGTCCATATGTATCCGCAGACCACTCGACTTGTTCCAAGAATTCTAAAGGCTCCGTGGTGCCGTCGAAGCGAAAGTTCCACTCCCGAACTTGTTTCGCTACCCTCGGGTATTCTTGAGACATAGTCGTCGCCATGTGGTCGCTTATGGACACTCTCCTTGATGGCTGTGGTGCGGGTGTTCCCCATACTGTGTGGCTGGTGTATCGCGCGCGCGCTGCTGCGCTGATTGCTGGTATACTCAATTGTACGAAGTCAATGTTCGTTGCTCCTCTTGCGTCCGGAACTTGACCGATTTCTTTGGCCGGTGAATATTTGCCATGAATCGCTGCCAATTCCGCGATCCGCGTGCTGTATGGGAGTCTGGATTCGTGAGTGTCTACCCACTCTCCGAATTGTCGACGCATAACGTCCAGTGTGCCACTCAGCTCCACTTGGAATTCTTCTCCATACTTCAGCACTTCATCCTTTTTCAGGTTGTAAACCCACGCGCGAACCATTTTTGTGTCAATATATTTAATGTGTGTTTATCAATTATCGCAACCACCAAAGTTGGGCGCCAGTTGTAACGGACCGTTTTGCTCTGCCGGGCTAAACTCAGTCGAGCTGTGGGTCCGTGCAACAAACTTCGACTTCTGTGTCCGCTTGAGCAGCGTTTCTGCTTATTTTCACTTTTTAGCTTTCCACTCAGCGTTGAGTCTCACTTTAAATTTTGGCAGCGTTTTGACTTTCGACTGACCTTTGATTTTCGACTGAGATGGCGTAACGTCTCGGTGGCGTGATCTTTGGTAATTTTCCACTACCTTTTCGCTGGCGCCAGCCATGTCTGCCGTTAGTGCGAGTATGGATGGCGATATTGCACTCGCCAAACTCCTCACACTATAACGGCACATGTCCTAACGGACATGTGTGTCAGACACGCTTATATGGCTGACAACCTGCGCAGGAAAAGAGAGGGCGAAAGAGAGCGAATTCGCCGCAACTGCACTCAGGGTCGGAATTCGATCTGATGTGCAGTTACTGTGAGGGGCGCATATAGCATAAATGTATATTTACATACATTTAATTTCGAATGCTATATGGCTCCTCACACAAATTTAACTGCATTAATATTATAATTAATGTTGCCACTAACTGGAGTGGTCTTGTCCATTAGAAATGCTTAGAAATGCTTATAAAGCAAAAAAATTGTCACAGTCACCAAAATACGCGTTCGCGCTCGACGAAGCCAAAACGATAACTGATTAGAGCTTTCTAAGATTAAAAAGAGTTTAAATAAATTGTTCAGAGCACATTGGTTTGATATTTTCCTATATATTCTACCATTTTTTGAAAATGTTTTGAAAGTGACTTAAACTTTGATCTAGTTCTAAATCAACTATTTTTGTAGTTAAATATTTAGTTGAAAACTGTTTCTTAGGTCTACCTCGTACAATAATTGAAGCGAAACTATTTAGTTGACTTAATATATCACCAAGGCTTAAATAAGAAATGTCTCCATCACTCCAATCCAATGCATCAACATACTGTTTAGTTATTTTTATGGTCTTTCTAGTTATTTCATCCAGCTCTTTTATGTCATAGGGAGGCTTGAAGTGGTAAAAATTCGGTATAGTTGATCCATCTTGCATAAAGGCCAATTCTTTTAATAAAATCTCTCATTTCCAAATATATACTGGAAGTCAAGAAGAACACACGAGTTTCTGTCTATCTTAATCATTTTGAGACACTGACTTCACCTTAAATAGCGCTAACAATTCAATTTCAAGTTAGTTTGAGTCATCTTTTCAATCAATATGGACACACTTCAGCTAAGAAAATCTAGAAAATCGAGAAAAACACTAGATGATTAAATCATTTTTGGATTTGAGTATTTTGTTAATCTACAATTAAATTTAATATGTGGCTTTTCAAAAACGAGACGATTTACACCAATGGTTTGGATGCAGCAACAAAAGCGCAATTTCATTGGATTTGGAAAAGAGGAATGGCTTCGATTATTAACATTTAAGGAATATATCCAGTTAAGGCTTGAGCAGTTTGAGTTCTTGATCCCTGATACATTAATGGATAATCCCAAGATTGAAACCATAAAGTGTCATTTTAAAATTAGAAAATCGGATAAGCAATGCAAAATTGTCCGCAATACCTAAGGCATTTGAGAAAATATTATCGACTCAACTGCAACACTTATGTAGATCTATTATTTCACCATTCCAGCATGGTTTT
Organism: Drosophila tanythrix; assembly: GCA_035043275.1. Lineage (NCBI taxonomy): Eukaryota > Metazoa > Arthropoda > Insecta > Diptera > Drosophilidae > Drosophila > Drosophila tanythrix. The sequence continues at coordinate 51,189 of JAWNNC010000488.1, read as the reverse complement.
ATGAAATGTAGGTCTGCTACCACTAACATTCTTGAATTTACTTCCCTTGTGATCAAGGGATTTCAGAATAAAATGCAAACTGATGTCGTTTATACAGACTTCAGTAAGGCCTTTGATTCTGTTAACCATTGTCTCCTTCTTCACAAATTAAACCTTATAGGATTTCCTACTAACCTTCTGACCTGGATTTCGGAACATCTGAGTAACAGAACTCAAGAAATTTTATTTAAAACTGTACTTTGTAAACCTATCCAAGTCACCTCTGGTGTACCCCAGGGTAGTCACCTTGGTCCAGTGCTTTTTAACCTATTTATTAATGACCTTCCTTCTGTAGTATTGCATTCTAACATACTAATGTATGCTGATGACGTCAAGTTATGCCTGGCGTATAATGATATGACCTCTCATTGCTTATTGCAGGCGGACTTATTTTCCTTTTTGTCGTGGTGTAAAATGAATCTGCTCAACTTGAACTGCTCTAAGTGTAAGGTTATGTCATTTTATCGTATCTCTCCACATGTTGTTAATTACACGCTCGATGGGGTGCCACTTGATAGACTGAACGAAGTAAATGATTTAGGTTTACTCCTTGATCACAGACTAAAATTCGATAACCATATTAAATTCACTGTCAACAAAGCTTTTCAAGTTTTGGTTTTATAAAGCGTTGGTCTAAGGAATTTGATGACCCTTATACAACCAAGATACTTTTCACTTCCCTTGTACGTCCAATTCTGGAATATGGATCTTGTGTGTGGTCTCCACAATATCATATTCATCAAAGTAGATTGGAATCTGTACAGAAGAGTTTCTTACTTTTCGCTCTTCGTCGGTTTGACTGGGGTGTACTTCCTCCATACCCCAATAGGCTGCTTCTTATTAACCTTCCCTCCCTAATTAACCGTCGTGTTATGCTATGTTATGTTTGTAGTTAAATTACTTAAAGGCGAAATTGATTCAGAATCCTCTATTGCTGTATTTAAAAACTCAATTTTAAATGTCCTATCTCGGGAATAACATTTACGCATGCACAGGTGGTGGATAACTAACTCTTACTAGTTATCTTTGATCTGATTGGGTTTTTTCCTGGGTTTTCCCCAATCCATGCAACAAATGTTGGACCATTTTGCATTTAAATACCCCCAGAATTCATTTACATTTTTTAATTTCATTTAAATTTTTATTATTTTTAAATTTATACATAATTTTAATGTTATTTTTAATTGTATTAAATTGAATTTTTTAAGTTTTTGTAATTTTGGTGTCGATTGATCCTAGTTGCAGCAATAAATAAATAAAAATAAAAAAATAAAATAAAAATAAAATATTTATTTTAAATCAATATGGTAATAAAATTAAATTTGATGGTGAGTCATGGAGAGCCTTCATAAGATTAGCGTTATTTTTTGAATTTATTCGTAATTTTAATGTTATTTTAATTAATAAATAAATAAATAAATAAATAACCATTGCATATGGAAAGCAATACGGGCAAAAGCAATGCTTGCACAAAAACAGAAAAAAAGAGGAACAACAACTTCACTGGTGCGGGTGCGTGAACAACAAAACCATTCACCGTTGGTTAGCCACGCACACTAGAGTCGAGGTGTGCGCCGGCGACGAAGACAACACCGCGGTCGCGGAGGATGTGCCTCCACAATTGTCGCCGTTGGATAGTGGAAGTCTTCCATTGCCGAAGAAAGGGGTGAGTGATGAGCCATATAGCTTTGGCAAATAATTGTATATGAAAGATACATTTATGTTATATGCGCCCCTCACAGTAACTGTATATCAGACCGAAATCCGACCCTGATTGCAGTTGCGGTGATTTCGCTCTCTTTCGTGGGCAGGTTGTCAGCCATATGAGCGTGTCTGACAGACATGTCGCGATACAAGTAAACGGCTGTGAACAACATAAGTGTGAAGGCACTCCGCGCACCAGCTAGGCAAGTTTATGACCTACCCCTGCCCGACAGCGGGTTTCGTACGGCACTCCGGCTTATCGCCAGGATTCGCTCGTACACACTCGGTCTCCGCAGTATCAGTCGCACTCGCTTCGCTAGGTTTGTGCGGATTTCGCCTGTTACCATTTTTCTGCCATTTTCTCTCTCTTCCTCTTCTTTTCTCAATTTACTTACCATCAGCGGAAGTTTTCTTATATTAAAATAAAAGAGACAAATTTTTTTTTGTTTGTTTTCAATATATTTGTTTAATTTTTTTTTTTAATTTTGCTTACATATTATTTTGTTATTAGTTATTTATTTAAATATTAAATATTACTATATTATTTTAATTAGAACTATGAATTAATTCTATAATGCTCCCAGGCATATGTTCTAATACCATCTTCTCTTATTTTTCTTTTATCGTCTTTAGAACTTAAAGTTGTTTTTCTAACATTATGCGTATACAAATTATGTATCTTAGATCTAAACAACAACATCTTATCAGAAAATGTCTTATTTTCAAAAAGACATTTCTTATAACTACTTATACTTAACTTATCTATTGCCGACTTTTTTACACTTTTGGATTTTTTGATGCACCCACCCCTCAAGAGACAATGAGTACATTTTAGCTCTAAGCCCTACAAACTTCTAACATTCTTTTGCCACAGTTTTCGTCTTTCATCATGCCCAAGACTTTCTTATTGTACCCCTTAATCCCATATTTTTGTGCTTACTCTTTTGGATACTCAGAAGTATTAAATCCCATTTCAACTTCTTCAGCAATATCTTTATATAAATTATTTGTTTCAATAGAATATATGAATGAATCTGTATCCATATAATTCAATGAAACCTTCACCTGGAATTTTGGCTTCATGTAATCATAATGAAAATCATACATTTGCAATTTTGACAGCCCTAAAACCACAAAACCTAAATTCATAGGCTTATCATATAAATTATGTAGGCGATTCATTTGAATCGCATACTGCATGTTCAAACATGAGCACTAGTTTAAATAAAGATAAAAATATGTAAGCATTTACCTCAAGTGCTCAAGAGTCATCTGCATCCACTTGAGTATATGATAAGTAAAAATAGACTAAATATAACAAAAAACAACCCTTGCATGGGTTAGAAATATCTCCTACGTAGAAACTAAGTATACATTGTTAGCTATATAAGGCTAGGATTTTAAGAAATAAACTCAGTACGAAATTACAACTCGACTCGCAACACTGCATTATTTAATAATTTGAAAAAGTCTTTTTCAAAATTATTTTTTGTCAACGTTCTGTAAAATGTATTTAAGTCTATATACTTTTTAAGCCAGGGAGACTGCTTAAATTCCAAAATCTTATGAATTTTGGTTAATTTAAGACCATTTCTTAAGCATTGCTGAAGATTTCTATAATGGATGGGATACTTTGTTTTCGACCTTAGGTCAGCAAGATGCTTTTGAACTTTAGCCTCTGGAGTAGGCTTTTGATTTGACGGACAAAAAGGTAGATCATTATGGTAATCGTGGAGAGAGTCTAGATACAAAAGATCTGCCTCAAGAATGTAACCAGACTCTGAATTTGCAGGGATAGATGAAATGTCGGATGCATTTAATTCAACATCATTCATCCATCTAAAACCATAATATGGGAGACGTTGATACATAGACCAACCATATAAATTATTAGCATCTAAGTACATCAGAAATTCTGACGGTTTAGTGCTATTATAATTCTCCATATATAAATGGTTTTCTTTTGAGAAGCGCTTACAGCACTGGACTAAACCACCACGAATGCCCATTTGTATAAACCTATACATATTAATATCAGTGAGCAAATCTAATTCTAATTTTGTTGTCTTAAGCATTGCATCCCATGAAACACCAGGTGCTGTGTAATAATGGGCGGGATCTAATGAATAAATTTTCTTGCAAATAGCTCGAATATTTTGAAAAACATCAGCAAGTAGGAGAACATCAGTCTTAAGATAGAGCTCCATGTAACCTTTAAGACTTTGACAGCTGAAAACAGTCCAAACATTTTATGCATGAGTATAATCCTCGAGTGAGCATTCTTTATTAATTAAACTAATAAAGAATTTATCTCTGGGGGGAAGAGCTGACTCATATAATCTACTCTCTGAGTTGATATACTCATAGGGAAAGACCCCCTTCCTACGTATTAGATTAAACTCAATATCTAAGGGGAAAATTTTTTAACATTAATGAAATTTTCTATATCTAGATTGCCTAACCTAATGTATTTAAGAATCTAATCTCTAGGTTTTTGTCATGGGATGCAATATGAATATATTTTGAAAGTGAAATGTACAACTCCTTATTAAGGGGAAGTACTTTAATATCACCTTCAACTTTATTTAATTCCCTAACGAATAAATGGGAATCATATTTTGAAAAATTGTGAAAAAATACAGCGACAAAAGGCGCAATTTGAAAATTAATGTTGCAGACATTATGTGCTCCCCTATACAAGCCGGTTAAATGACAATGATCACTAATGCGATCATTGCCTAAAGACTTTTGACAAATATGACAATTGAGAGCGTTTCTAAAACTAAACTCTTCTTCGTCTGTCATAGCTATGGGCTTAATGTAAGTTAAATAATTAGTGTAAATTTCGCTTACATCTCTGATAAGAGACTTGACGAATTTTACACCTGCATCTTCCCCAGTCTCTAAAACAAACTTGTCTAAAGCTGGGTTAAATGCACACTTTATGTAATATGAAAATGCTATTGGAATATGCTGAGAAGTTGCTACAACATTCTCACTAAGTTGGGCATTGAGGGGGTGAGTATGCATTCAAAGTCGGCAAACACAACGAATGGAACCTCGAAACCACGATTATAATTTTTAAAACTAAGGCTTGCCTTTTCTTCCGATGGGAGTGTTGATACAACCTTCCCACACTGCTGACGATGTTCAATGTACATCCTCTCGTTGTGGGAGTAATTAATACACGTCTAGCAGAAATAAAGTTGGCCATAGTGTGACGTAATTTGTCTTCTTATCAGTTTAAAATTAAATGGAAAAATCGAAAAATAGACATTAATGAAAAATATTCTTTTTAATAAAGAGTATTTATTAAAAAATATTACCTTGACAAATTCTTAATTCATACGAAATGAGCACGCTTTTCCGCCTCCAGCAACATCAAACTAATGTGGATTTCCTTTTCCATCGCTGTCGCGTATAATGGGCCGTTGACTGCGTCCGTCTCCTCGTCAAAACCAAAAACATTAATACTAATGTTTTGATTTTGAGCTTCAAAAATTTTTATTTGGTCCAAAGGTGGAGGAAAGGTCATATTTGAAAAGTTGAGCGTGAGTGTTTCATCCATTTTTATTGATGACCTCTCAATGGCATAAACTTTATATGAGGAGCATCGTGCTGGTTGATTGTTCAGTGGTGCTTTGAGGGCTGAGATTAATGCCCATTTAAAACAAAACGTATCATTGCTTTTTACATTTATAATAGCTTTTTTATTTCTCAGCCCTTTCGGTGTTTCAATATAACTTGAAACTTTGAGTGGAGAATATTTATTAATATTTATCTCCAGCCTCAATATTTGTGTCATTGTTCTACCCTTCGCTGTCCTTCTCCTGGAATTCATCCATTTTTCCGCAAATTATTGATGCATGCGTTTTTACGATCTCTTCTAGATCAGTTGATGCTGTTAACACACACATATTCGACTGATGTGATTTTATTGTCATCAGCATTTCATCATCATTGAATTTGATGTACTCCGCAAAGAGTTCTAAATTCATTTTGCATGCCGTGTGCGTAATTAGCACATTTTTTATTATTGGCAGTATTTCTTATATATATTCTGTTTTTGAATCAGCTTGAAATCATTTTAACCTGGGTATTCACAGGTGTAATCCACTTTGACGATGGTATTTGTATATTGCATGCGGAGCAAAACTTGGCCTGAGTTGATGATGAAGGCCTAGTAGAGTTGATGATGTTGGTGTTGATTGTTGTTGGGGTGGTGTTGTGGTTGATGTTGATGTTGCTGGAGTTGGTGAAGGTGGTGGTGGTGATGTTGTAGTTGGTGTTGGTGATGGGATTGATCGTGGAGTCTGTGTTGTTGGTGGTGGGATTCAATCCATTATCATTAACCATATAGGTTAAATGATTAAAATAGTTGGGGTGGCTCTATCCTTGGGCCGAGGTACTCCGGGCAACATGTTTGATGCCCTCGAAAGAGTTGTCATAGTTGCTCTCATTAGCAGACATTTTGAGGAGCCATATAGCCGTGGCAAATAAATGTATATAGAATATACATTTATGCTATATGCGCACCTCACAGTAACTGCATACCAGACCGAAATCCGGCCCTGATTGCAGTTGCGGCGAATTCGCTCTTTTTCGCCCTCTCTCTTTCAACTGCAGGTGGTCAGCAATGTGAGCGTGTCTTTCGCCCGCGTCATACAGGACAAGCGCCGTTATAGTGTGAGTAGTTTGGCGAGCGCAATATCGCCATCCATACTCACACTAACGACAGACATTGGCTGACGCCAGCAGAACAGAGTGGAAAATTACCAAAAATCAAGCCACCACGCCGATCGCGTGATACAGTCGCGACAAAAGGCTGCGAGGGAAGACAATATGAAGGGCGTCGCAGCACAAGACAAGGTCAGTCGGTCAACAACAAAAGACAACGTCAGTCGGTCAACAAGAAAAGACAAGGTCAGTCATTCGGTCAACAAGTGAAAAGTGCAATACACCGTGAATAAAAATCCAGAGACGACGCCGACGGGCAATACACAGTGAATAAAAGTCCACAGACGACGCCGAGGGAACATCGAGGGAACACCGAGGGAACATCGAGGGAACATCGAGGGAACATCGAGGGAATCGCCGCCACCAACCGAGGGATAACGCGGGACATTGAGGTCCTGAAGTCGGGTATGAAGAGTGAATCTTTGCCACGCTTGAGTTGTGGCAACGGCGAAACTCGCAAGAGCCTAGCGACATGAGTGCGGCAAACTCTGTGCCCTGACAACGCGAGTACGTGCAAAATCCTGGTGGTAGCCGGAGAGCCGTACGTTGGCAGATGTCACACAGGTGGGAGCCTTGAACTCGCCTAACTAGTGAGCGGAGTTCCTGGGACCAACTCGTTGCGAACAAGATCGCTCGTCGAAACCGACCAGTGGCTTCGGTGGTCGGCCGTTAAACCTCGAGAATACCGGCGAGGGACCCCAAGTCTACTTATATATATAAAGCGCTGCGTCAATTGTCCGCTTCGCACAAAATAAAATTTGTTGCACGGACCCACAGCTCGGCTGAGGTTAAGCCCGGCCGAAAGAAGAAAGGTTCGTTACAACACATTATGTTTTATTTTTTTAAACACTTTGTTAAAAGAAAACGAAATTTTTTTAATTTTGCCTTTACACTTTGTTAACACAAAACGCAATTTTTTAAATTTTGCTTTTAGACTTTGATAGCACAGCACGTAAAAAGTTTTTAATTTTGCTTTTACACTTTGATAGCACAAAACGAATGAGTTGATTATTGAAGAGTCCGAAAACTACTAAGGATTAAGAATCTATAATCTTAGGTATGAAGCCTGCAGATATGCAATTATAGCATACATCTTCTTAGCCTTTGCTGTGATCGGTTGTGTTTTTGCGGTGCTGTGTCTGTTTGAGATTGTTATTAAGTTTTAACACGCACATTTAATTTGTTTAATATGAAAAATATCTGTGCTTTGGTTCTATTTAATTTTTATGTAATTGCTTTGTTCATTTCGGTTTTCTGTTAGTAATTTTGCTACAAAACATAACAGTGTTATTCTTGTAAACATTGTGAGCGCGGTTAACAGATTGTGTTTTGTTTTTGCTTTTTGTTTCGTTGTCTCTCATTGCATGCTTGATCGCTTTGCATTGTAGTTGTTATAGCGGTTTTTGTGTGCGCTTTATTACTTTCGCTCTCTGTACTTTCGTGCGCTTTCTCGACGCTTTCTAACTCTCGCTCTCTCTATTTTCGTGTGCTCTATAACTGTGCTTGCACGCTTTGTTGTTTCAGTGGCTTAAAGTTTCGTCTATTTCCGTTAATATTCTTACAGTTGATTATTGAAGAGTCCGAACACTACTAAGGCTTTAGAATCTATAATCTTAGGAATGAAGCCAGCAGATATGCAATTATAGCATACATCTTCTTAGCCTTTGCTGTGATCGGTTGTGTTTTTGCGGTGCTGTGTCTGTTTGAGATTGTTATTAAGTTTTAACTCGCACATTTTATTTGTTTAATATAAAAAATATCTGTGCTTTGGTTCTATTTAATTTTTATGTAATTGCTTTGTTCATTTCAGTTTTCTGTTATAAATTTTGCTACAAAACATAAACATTGTGAGCGCGGTTAACAGATTGTGTTTTGTTTTTGCGTTTTGTTTCGTTGTCTCTCACTGCATGCTTGATCGCTTTGCATTGTAGTTGTTATAGCGGTTTTTGTGTGCGCTTTATTACTCTAGGTCTCTCTACTGTCGTGCGCTTTCTCGACGCTTTATAACTCTAACTCTCTCCTATTTTCGTGTGCTCTATAACCGTGATTGCAAGCGTTGTTGTTTCAGTGGCTTAAAGTTTCGTCTATTTCCGTTAATATTCTTACAGCGCCAAAGCTTGGTGTTGTTGTACCTATTCTCATCTCTTGTGCACTCTTTGTTTTCTTATTTTCTCTGTGCTGCGCCGAATATTCTTATAATTTCGGGCATATTAATTTTTGAATCAATTATGTCTGCGTGTTATTTAAAAAGTTGCAAGTGCCTGGTCGACCCAAAGGCCGACTTCATCTGTTGTTGGTTGTGTGAAAACATGGTACAAGTTAAATGTGCCGGTTGTCGGGGATGTGATCGGCGGTAAGTCGGGAGTAAAGTGGTGTTGTGAACGATGCCGCGAGACGCAGTCTGATATTCAGGGATAACCAGTACATTTCCTCAATGCTTTCGGATAGAGACTATTTGATTGTATGCGGTGACTTTAATCTTCCCGAAATTATGTGGTCCGCTCCACCTAATGTATTGGTGCCACTTAGTTCAAATTAATTTATTTATGCGTTTCATGAGTTGTCACTGCCTCAAGTTAACCATATTCGAAACTGTAATAACCGTCTACTTGACTTAATCTTTGTATCTGATCCTACTTGTAGTTTTGTCTCTCGCTGTGATCCACTTGTTAATCCCAAAGATCCTTATCATCCTTCGCTCGATTTGAATATAGAGCTGCCAACTCTTGTGCCTCTTGAAGCATCGGATTCTACACGAAAGAATCGTTGCTTCCGTAAAGCGGATTTTATTAAACTTAACCAATTATTATTTGACACTGATTGGGCAGAACTGTACTCTTGCACCAATCTGGATAGTGTTGTGTCAATTTTTTATTCTACGATTCACTCGCATTTGGATACCCCGTTCGAAACATGGGAAGGCTAATAGGCCTCCCTGGTTTTCGCGGGAATTAGATAGGTTGAAAAATGTGAAGTCAAGGTACGGTATGAAGGTATGAAGTTTAAGAGATCAAGTAATCCTTTTGATTACTATCGCTATTTAGTTGCTAAAGCAACTTTTATTAGTCATAACTTACGTTGTTATCAAAATTACCTTCTTCGTTGTAGGCTGCAATTTGCACAAGATCCTAAGCAGTTCTATAACTTTGTGAATATGAAACGCAAATCGTCTTCGTTACCTAACTTCGATTTCTATGAAGATACGAAAGCAAAAGATGATCAGGAAGCAGCCGATCTGTTTGCTGAGTATTTTCAATCCACCTATTCCTCTACTAACTTCTCACCAAATGTACCATATCCTTACCCTGTTCAAAGAGCTAATTGCATTTTTGGTCCTGTGATCACTTTAGAGTCACTTCTTGCCGACCTACACACAATCTGGTCCTGATTGTGTTTTCCGGGATGTATACTTAAGTACTGTTTTGAGTCTATTTCCAAACCTTTAAATTATTTACCTTGTCTGTTGAAACTTGTTGTTTTTCCTCTATTTGGAAGGAATCCTTTATTATTCATGGCCCAAAGTCTGATAAAAAAAACTATAGAGGTATATCAAAATTGTCCGCAATAGCTAAGGCATTTGAGAAAATATTAACGACTCAACTACAACACTTATGTATATCTATTATTTCACCATTCCAGCATGGTTTAACATAACTAACATTCTTGAATTTACTTCCCTTCTGATCAAGGGATTTCAGAATAAAATGCAAACTGATGTCGTTTATACAGACTTAAGTAAGGCCTTTGATTCTGTTAACCATTGTCTCCTTCTTCACAAATTAAACCTTATAGGATTTCCTGATAACCTACTGACCTGGATTTCGGAGTATCTGAGTAACAGAACTCAAAAATTTTTATTTAAATCTGTGCTTTCTAAACCTATCCAAGTCACCTCTGGTGTACCCCAGGGTAGTCACCTTGGTCCAGAGCTTTTTAACCTATTTATTAATGACCTTCCTTCTGTAGAATTGCATTCTAACATACTAATGTATGCTGATGACGTCAAGTTATGCCTGGCGTATAATGATATGACCTCTCATTGCTTATTGCAGGCGGACTTATTTTCCTTTTTGTCGTGGTGTAAAATGAATCTGCTCAACTAGAACTGCTCTAAGTGTAAGGTCATGTCATTTTATCGTATCTCTCCACATGTTGTTAATTACACGCTCGATGGGGTGCCATTTGATAGACTGAACGAAGTAAATGATTTAGATTTACTCCTTGATCATAGACTAAAATTCGATTACCATATTAAATTCACTGTCAACATAGCTTTTCAAGTTCTTGGTTTTATAAAGCGTTGGTCTAAGGAATTTGATGACCCTTATACAACCAAGATACTTTTCACTTCCCTTGTACGTCCAATTCTGGAATATGGATCTTGTGTGTGGTCTCCACAATATCATATTCATCAAAGTAGATTGGAATCTGTACAGAAGAGCTTCTTACTTGTCTTCGCTCTATACACCAATAGGCTGCTTCTTATTAACCTTCCCTCCCTAATTAACCGTTGTGTTATTCTAGGAGTTATGTTTGTAGTTAAATTACTTAAAGGCGAAATCGATTCAGCAGCGTTGATGAGCCAAATAAATTTTTCTGTTCCCCTTAGACCTTCTCGTTATTTCTTCCCACTTTGCCTTAATCGCTGTACTACTAATTATTACTTGCATGAACCGTTTCGAGTACTCTGTAATGATTATAACAAATTATACAATGTAATCATTTCAGAATCCTCTATTTCTATAATTAAAAACTCAATTTTAAATGTCCTATCTCGGGAATAACCTTTACTCATGCACAGGTGGTGGATATCTAACTCTTACTAATTATCTTTGATCTGATTGGGTTTTTTCTGGGTTTTCCCCAATCCATGGACGCATAGTAAAAAGAGGGAGAGTACCGAAAACATATAACACACAAAAGGTAGCAGCACATGTCAAACATAAGTGCGAAGTAACACTTCATGTCAATAATACCCAGGAGGTGTCCTGAGAGTTCTAACCAATGAATGAATGAAGGTGAAAAAAGAGAAAAAAAAAATAATTTTCCACTGATCAATGAACCCACCCCTAAAAAAATCAAAACAAAACAAAACAAGTTCGTGCACACCTGTGTGCTATCTGTCATTTCGAATCTACTCATTAACACCGCGAGTTTGACTTCATCCTACACTTCTACCATCGCACTTACTGTGCGCAACGAAAGGATCTCACTCTCCGTAGTCCAACTAGTTACAAGTGCTAGTTTGCGACGCCTTTGAGCAGTCAGTTTATGTGCTGACTGCTTCCTTCAAATTACACAAACCATTCAGTAGTCAGTTTATGTGCTGACTGCTAGACACACAAACATTTTGGTGACCCCGACGTGATGTTATTCTGAAGTTGTCAACTAGGCGACAAAAGGATAACCAACCTCCAAATATGCACAAAAATTCTCGGCGAGTTTGAGTAATTCTACCATCGCACTTACTGTGCGCAGCGAAAGACTCACTCTCCGTAGTCAAACAAATCCACATTTGAACTTGTCAACAAGGCGACAATCAAAGGATACCTACAATCTCCTAACTCAGATCACCATTCTGTGTTAGTGAGACCATCTGAATTTGTCAACCAGGCGACATATCAGAATTAACAGTGTGCTCTCGTTTCGATAAACGACCATAGCACTAACAACAAAGTCCATCAAGCGACAAGAATAATAAACAGATATACCTAAACATATCTGTTAAAGTCCAACAAGCGACAAAATTCTATAAAAATGGCATCAGAAAAGGTAACCATCGATGAGTTACTTGATGTCCAGCAAGATATCGCCAAGGAAATTGTACGGCTGATATCTAATTATAAAAAGGATTCCGCTGAGAGAAAATCACAGACTGGATATCACAGACTGAAAACAGACACTCTCAAAAAGAAATGGAGTTCTGTTCAAGAAAATGACGAAGTCATTAGAAATTCTGGCGACGTACCAGAAAATCATTAATACTTCACTTACTATGAGGACATAAGAACAACTGTTCTGAAGTGCTTAGAAGTAATGAAAACGAAGCTGAAACCATACATCAAGCCACAAGCAAGAGGCTTGAGATTGGCGATGGTCAGCGTCAGCAATCCATCTTAGAACTCAAGGTGATTGCATTGTGCCGGCGACAAAGGGCAATGATCGCATCATTGCATCGCACATTGCACCAAGGCACCCCTATTGAGCACACTTCACTAGAGCTCATAAAAAATCTATGGGCTCAAATCCAAGAAGTCCATTTTCGGCTGTACGAAGAAGTCGAAAACCCGGAAGAAAATGGATATGATACAAAGGAGTATCTACAGGCAGAAGAAGATGTTCGAAGGGCACTAGCTTCAAAAAACAATAAGCAATGCACCAATGACATAAACTTGCCTCGTGTAACCATCCCCAAATTTGATGGGGATATATTAATATGAACACAATTTCTCGATATGTTTATGTCCATGGTACACAATACCAACATGCCAACAATTCAAAAAATGTGGTATCCAAAAACCAGCGTGATCGGTGAGGCAGAAAGACTAATACGCCAAATCGAATTGAAAGAGGATAACTACCTTCACGCATGGAACATCTTGGTTGACGCATACGACAATCCAAGATACATAACATCAACGGTATTGAACCGATTGTTGATGCAACAAGCCACTAGCGATAATATAAAATCGCTTAAAGAACTATACATAGTCAGTTTGGAGTCCATTGCATCTCTCAAGGGACTCGGATTAGACATTTCCACGTGGGACCCAATTTTAATAGCGATCATACAAAATAAGCTGGACAGCACAAATAAAACGCTGTACGAGCAATCAATAACCAACTCGAAGCAAATACAGAAACTGGACACCATGCTTCAGTTTCTTGAGCAAAGAGTTCGTGTTTTAGCTACCGGAAGCAAACCACACAGCAGTGCCAAAAGAGATTCGATGGGAACAACTTGCATGGCATCCTCCTCAACTACAAAGAAGGAGTGTTTCTATTGCAAGAAGTCTACTCATTTCATATATCGGTGCGACGACTTCCGAGCAAAGACAGCTGCTGAGAGATTGAATTGGATTCAACGACAAAAACTATGCGTCAACTGCCTTAGAGGAGATCACATGGCAAAGGTTTGCCCAAGTCGTTTTAAATGCTTCAAGTGCCAAAAAAGACATAACACTCTGCTGCATTTGGAAAATTCCTCAATGGAGCCACAAAATCCAATTGTGGCATCAGCAAGTAGCAAGAATATGAATCTACTTGCAACAGCAAAAGTAATAGTCCAAGGAAATAATGGACAACAAGCAACGTTCAAGGCTTTACTGGATTCTGGATCACAGATCAACGTGATATCAGAACGACTCGCCTCTTTGTTATCATTAAACCGACATGGTTCCACATTACGAATTGAAGGCATTGGTGGACAACAAAAGACAAGCAGAGCTCGTGCAAATTTGTTGGTAAAGTCATTACACAACGACTTTACAATGCGGATTGAAACAATTATTCTACCGCACATTATTACTGATCAGCCAACCCAAAGTATAAATGACAAAGATTGGAACATGCCAGCAAACCTACCGTTGGCAGATCCCCAGTTCAATAAACCTGGCAAAATCGACATGCTTATCGGTGCGGAGAGGAAACAAATACCATATTGGAGCGATTCTGGACCATTGACAATTTGGAAACCACAGAAAGGCATCGTACACCAATTGAAAATGAGTGCGAGAGCTATTTCGTGGAGAACTTGCAGACTGCAGCAGATGGAAGATTCATAGTAAAATTGCCGTTTGCTGAACATTCTTCAGCCCTGGGGCCCTCGTTGGAAACTGTGGAAAAACGTTTCCTCGCAGTAGAAAGAAGGACAGATTCAAAAATCTGGAAATCGTATGTGGACTTCATGACTGAATACGAACAATTGGGTCATATGAAAGCTGTCCCTCGAAAGCTCCTTCCAAAATCTCACCATTTCATCCCTCATCATTGTGTGCTGAAACCTGACAGCATCACCACCAAGCTAAGAGTTGTCTTCGATGCATCATGTAAGATATCGACAGGAAAATCCTTAAATGACATATTGCAAGTTGGACCTACAGTGCAAAGTGATCTCATGTCAATTCTATTGAGATTCAGAACGCACAAGTATGTATTTATGGCAGATATTGAAAAGATGTATCGCCAAATATGGATAAACCCGGAACACCAATTTAATAAGATGATAGTTTGGAGAAAAATCCAAATGATGAATTAATAAATAACTTAGCTTCACTCCACACAAGCAGTTCGCCATTAGGATCCTCTGCCCTAAGGGATGACTTCTACGTAGATGATTGTCTCACAGGAGCAGATTCCATACAAGAAGTGATCCAAATTCGACAGGAGTTGGTAAAAATACTACTCCCCAAGGGATTCAACTTACGAAAATGGTGCTCAAACAATGAGCAAATTCTTCAAGGAATACCCAAGGATGACATCATAAGCAATATTAAGCTGGACGAAACACTGGAACATTACAGTGTCAAGACATTGGGCCTTATTTGGATGCCACAAAAGGATCAATTCTGCGGTCGCACACAAAGCAGCACAGCAAAAAGAATCACAAAACGTGTATTGTGCTCGGAGCTGGCACAGATTTTCGATCCTCTAGGTCTGCTCGCTCCTGTCGTGGTAAAGGCAAAAATTTTTAAGCAGCGACTCTGGGAGTCAAAACTCGACTGGGATGATGAATTACCCATAAATCTTCAGAACGAGTGGAAGGATTATAGAGAGGACTTGCAAAGCCTCAATTCAATGCAAATTCCAAGGCACATATACGATGGAAAAACTCCAGTCACGAAGGAATTGCACACATTTGTGGATGCTTCAGAACAGGCATATGGCGCAGCAATATATGTACGCGCAACGTACAAAAACAAGCAAATATCTGTGCGTTTAGTATGCTCAAAGTCTCGAGTGGCTCCAACAGCAAAACAGTCACTACCTCGCCTGGAACTATGTGCTGCATTATTAGGTGCTGAGCTCGCGGACAGGATTCGACGCGATCTCAACCTTGACTCCACCACAGTGCCAGGATACTTTTGGTCGGATTCTACCGTTGTTCTCTCATGGATCAATGCACCGTCTTCCACATATCATACGTTTGTGGCCAACCGAATAGCGAAAATTCAGGCAGTGACAAGTCAGAATAGTTGGCGGCACGTATCGTCTGCCAACAACGCAGCAGATGTGCTCTCAAGAGGAATATCTGCACAAAGGTTACACGAGCACAGTCTATGGCTCTATGGACCACTCTTTCTCCATGGCTCTCGAGACAAATGGATAGACCTTCCCATCATCTCCCCGAGCAACCTGGAAAGGAAAACTAAGCATATAAGCTTAGCTGCAACCCAATCTGCAATAGGCGAAGAGTTGTATACCTGCCGACACAGCAACTCATTTTTCAAGTTACAACGCATTGTGGCTTACATGTTGCGATTCTGTTACAAGCGTTATAGATCAGCAACGACCACGCTGTGTAAAATGAAACTGGACCGCGCTCGCAATATAATTCTACGAACAATACAGCAAACAGAATTTATAGCTGAACTGAAAGATTTGAAGCGCAACAAGTGGACAAAAAGAGTCCCATCTCATCACTCTCACCAATACAAGGGTCAGATGGACTCATGCGAGTTGGAGGTAGATTGGAGCAAGCCCCACTTCCGTACAATGCAAGGCACCAGATTTTGCTGCCTTACAACGATCCAATAGTAAAGATGATATTACGAGAGCTGCAAGAAGACATCATGCACTGCGGTGCTCAAGCCTTACGAGCAACTGCTAGACAACAATATTGGATCCTGAACGACAAAACTATGTCGAGAAACATCGTTCACAACTGTGTGACGTGCAACAAGGCAAAGCCCAAGTTAATGAATCAAATTATGGGCAATCTGCCACCCGATCGAGTGACACCAACACGCCCATTTCTCACTGCAGGCGTAGATTACTGCGGACCAATTTGGATTCATCATAAAGTTCGCGGAAAAAGACCAGATAAGGCATACATAGCTGTATTCTGTTGCTTCTCTACAAAGGCAGTCCACCTCGAGCTGGTCAGCGATCTGACTACAAATGCCTTTTTAGGAGCCCTGCGGCGCTTTCTCAGCCGCCGCGGAAAATGTCAAACGATTCATTGTGACAATGCCACCAACTTTGTTGGAGCAAACAACCAACTAAAGGAATTAGGAGGTTCAATATTTGGCGAAAGGGCTCAAGCAGAGATCATCAATCACTGCAACAAAAAACAAGTTGCTTTCAAATTCATACCGCCACGAGCGCCATCATTTGGAGGCCTATGGGAAGCTGCGGTAAAGTCTGCAAAACGGCTACTGGTTACTACGACAAATACCGCATCCCTAACATTTGAAGAACTAAACACGGTGATCATCGAAATTGAAGCGATCTTAAACTCTCGCCCAATTACACCAATGTCAAATGACCCTACGGACAAAACAGCCCTCACCCCAGCACATTTTTTGATTGGTGAAACGCTGACTGCTCCCCCGATGTCAACACAGACCGCAACGAAAAATCCTTACTAAAACGGTGGGAACTAGTATCCAGACTCAAGCAAGGATTTTGGAAACAATGGTCACAGGAGTATTTACAAGAATTGCAAGCCAGACATAAGTGGAAGGCCGTCAACTCCAATATCAAGGAAGGCATGCTTGTTCTAGTCAAGGAAGACAACATACCTGTGATGAGTTGGCCAATGGGACGCATTGTACGCACATACGCAGGCCAGGATAATCACATTCGAGTGGTTGACGTCAAAACTGCCTCAGGCATCTACAAACGCCCCATAACCATGCTTGCGCCGTTATTTCCAGAAGACATGGCCAAAAAACGAACTATCAAGGAAACCGAGGACACAGACAAAAATGATGCGCCACCCGTTCACCGAAAACGGCTAATGTCGCCAACCATAACGTTGACTTTATTAATCCTGCTCTCTATGCTACCCTAGGTACTGACAAATTCAGTATCTGTGACACGGTTCGACACAAGGCTTGGAATCTACTATGAGAAAATTGGAACAACAAAGAGAGCAGTTTCCGACTGGACCATGGTAATATACTATGAATTGGAACCATACTGGCGAGATATGAAAACATTCAATGCAGGCATAGACGAATTCAATGACACATGCCCAGAATTAACTACAGATCATACATGTCCATATGACTCCATACATCAGCACTTTCGTCACGTGTATCGTGAATTACAAATGACAAACTCACTTATGCAGCGAACACGAAACCGCCGGTCCCCATTCGATGTAGTGGGTAACATTGCGAACAGTCTATTCGGAGTATTAGACTCGGACTACGCTGATAAAATGAGCAAGGTGATAGAGAAGGTAAAAACAAACGAAGAATTTTTACTGACATTACTGAAGAATCAAACTTCAATACTCGATTCGACGATTAACATTGTCAAGAAGACAAGATTTGAATCTGACAAGCGAGTAAGACTACTTGAAGAACAAGTTGCCATCATTAGCCAAAACAGAGGAAAATACACTAGTGCACGTCTCACGGAGACTTACCTGGCATTAACAGCTCAATTAACACTGTTGGCAGCCAGCCTTCAACGCTTGCAATCAGAAATATTGGACGTACTTACTGGAATTCGTCACCATACAATCAGCCCAATATTGATGTCTCCCGATCATTTAAAGGAACAATTGGATCAAATACGGGATCATTTGCCGCCAGATCAAATGCCACCAGTGACATCATCTAAAGTGATGCATCTGTACAGAATTATGCGAGCAGAAGGCACAGTCACCGACGCTCATGTAATATTTATACTAAAACTACCACTAGTGTCAACATCAATATTAGAACTGTTTAATATTGTGCCAATTCCAATGTGGCACTCTAAAAGCTGGCGACTGTTTGAGCTTAAGACACCTATTATAGCTGTAAACAACCACAGGGATCAATTCATGGGACTCACAACAGATGATCTGCAACGCTGCCGAAAATTACCGATTGACGAATACATATGCTTTGACCATCAGGCTATGTTTAATGTTAACAATCGGTGTGAGTTTCAACTGTTTAACAACAAAACACCAACGACGTGTCAAGTAACTCATAAAACAACCAAAATGGTATGGTCAAAAACACACCGGCCCAATAATTGGATCTTTGCAACGCATTCTGCAATGGAACTACAAGCCGTATGCAACGTTGTCATCAGGTTGTACAGCACGCAACTCAGAAATTAACATCAGTACGTTCAACACCGTTATAAGTCAAGTGAGAACGGGCTATGCTCATTTTGGCAACATAATCAAGCCAAACACCATTCAAGGACCTTTTACGAAACTCAACATATCAGAGAACAATGTACAAGAAGATAAGGAACTGGATGACTTGCAGCTAAAATTGAACACATTCAATAAACAAGAGCTGCCCGACCAAATAAATCCAATACAACATCAACATATCGCCGCTTATGCTGCTTTAGTAGCATCTGTCCTTGTACTACTTGCCTATACCCCACGGAAGCAACGCTTTTGGACCTTGCAACCAGCAGCTACAAGGAATGAGGCTGCCACTACACCAGAGCCATCAGCATCCCCAAGACGATTCACACTGGATCTAGATGATGGTTGATCACCGATTCAACGGCCGGGAGAATGTTTAGGTTCATTTAAAATTAATACATAATTAAATCATATGCTATTTGTGCAGTACGCTGCAGATATTGCATTACACTAAGGTCGGTGCACTCGGATCGCTGAGTGCATTTGTACGTACGCTGCAGATATCTCACTGAGGTCACTGCACACGGATCGTACAACCAGGAAATAGAATATGAGATCATAATGCGATCGCGGCACTCTACGGAAAGTGCAGCATAAGGTTTTTGTGTTTGTACTTGGACTTAAAAACTGCTGCATAACGATGTATAAATAAACGCCTGCTCGTCAGAGCAGTTCAGTTCGAATTTCTTAATTAACACCGCGAGTTTGACTTCATCCTACACTTCTACTATAGCACTTACTGTGAGCAACGAAGGATCTCACTCTCCGTAGTCCAACTAGTTACAAGTGCTAGTTGCGACGCCTTTAAGCAGTCTGTTTATGTGCTGACTGCTTCCCTTCAAATTACACAAACCATTCAGTAGTCAGTTTATGTGCTGACTGCTAGACACACAAACAACACTATTTATGAGTTTGTGTAAAAACATGACATAAATCATTACTCAACTTTTAGTAGTCTCAAGGCATCAATTGTTGAACGTGTTAGTAGAACACTCAAGAAGATGAGGTGGAGAGAGTTTAGTTATAACGGAACATATTGTCGGATTAAAATTTATAAACTGTTGATAAATGAGTATAATAGAAAACATCATAGAACAATTCAAATGGCCCCAATTGAAGTAAATTCATCAAATGAGAAAATTTATTAAATACCGTCTACAATCATATACAAATCTTTAATGGAAGTAAATTTCGTGTTGGAGATTATGTGCGCATTAGTAAGCATAAACACGCATTTTGAAAAGGGGTGTAGACCAAAATGGAAAACTGAAATTTTAAAATCAATAAAATTCAGAATACGAATCCACTACATACATTACTGGAAGACTATCAAGGTACAGTACTGAAAGGTGGTTTCTATAATGAAGAGTTGAGAAAACAAAATTTTCACACACTTACTTGGTTGAAAAGATAATAAGGCAGAAGAAATGATATGGCAATAGTTAAATGGCTTGGGTTCTCAAATGATGAACTCATGGATAAACATCAGTGAAATTTTATAAAGAAAGTCCTGAAAGTCGCATGCTGAGAATTCTGGTTGGTTTAATGGAAACGAAAAACAACTGGCAAATGATGGATATTTTAATTTCTCTATTCTCTTAAAAACCTGCTTGGATTTGTGAAGACAATAACAAAGTCTTACTAAATTGTAAATTACATGGTAAACGAAATAAACCATTGTTAAATATATAGAAAATCAACGTGTTGTCAATTGTCGCATCACACAAATACAAATTTGTTGCACGGATCCACAGCTCGACTGGAGTTAGCCGGCATAAACAAAACGGTTCGTTACAGCATATGTATTCACAAAATAAGCATAACATCAATTTATAAATAATGAATTTAATTACATTGTAATGGCAACAACGGCAAGCGAACAACGAATCAGTTGAAAGGTCAACGCTACACGTTTAAAATAATGATTAATAAATGTTAACATTGTTAAAAGTGAATACCAATCATACAAACTGTATAATACACTATGCATATTCAACAAGAAAACATACACTTTAATTTGTTTTAATCCATGGTTTGAATATTCTTTCTTATTTTCTTTAGTTCTTGTTTATTATATTTCACTATTACTAAAAGTTAATTTATGTTGCACTCACCTGTTCCAATATTATTCAGCAGTAACTGCATAAATTTGAAGCTCCAAAATTCGGTGGTCAAAATGTAAAAAAATAAATGACTAGGGATGATAATATGCGTTTTATCGTGCTACCGGTTCATGTACAGTAACAAAGTGTCGCCGCAATCGGTCTGGAACAAATTGGGCTAAACGGAGTGAATACGTCAAGAGATCTTTTCGTACTGATTTATTGAGGTAAAAATGCATGGATTATATACAAAATTGTAGGCGGTATTGTTTGCTCAGGACTAGTTATTCTATTTACATTAGTTGACCTAAACAATCAATAATTATCTACATGCTTATGAAGTTAAGAATATTTCTGCCTAATCACCCAAATACCCTAACGGGGAAATGGCGCGTAAGATTGCAAATAACCTAACGGATTGCAAATGCCGCGACACAACTAAAGAATATTTCTGCCTAGGCGCCAGAATGCGCAACGGACTGCAAATTGCGAATGACCTAACGGATTGCAAATGCCGCGTCAGCGTATTATAACAGCGACAACAGCTTCAGCGCACAGCTTCAGCGACAGCAACACAGCGACACAGCTTCAGCGCAACTTACTTCCTAGGCCCCAGAATGCCCTAACGGACTGCAAGTACCCTGTCGGATCACAATTGAGCCTAACGGATTGCAGATGCCGCGTCGGCATATTATAACTGAGCCTTACAGCGACAGCAGCTACAGCGACACAACTACAAACAGCAAGACACCAGCAGAGCGCAGCAAACCGATTTTTCATTTTTAATAAAGAATATTGAATAATACAGTCCTAATAAAACACTAAAACGAAACAGTTCTCGTGTTTTTTTTCCAAAACTCTAAACGAACAGTTTAATTGGCGCCCGAGCAGGGACCGGTACGCAGTCACAGGCAAATCGCGGTTATAAAAGTGAATTAAGTAAAGTGCCTCAAGTAACCACGTTCAAATCAAAAGTGCCTCAAGTAGCCGCAGATGCGAACACGATCAGTGCCTCGTTCAAATCAAAAGTGCCTCAAGTAGCCGCAGATGCGAACACGTTCAAATCAAAAGCGCCTCAAGTAGCCGCAGATGCGAACACCAAGTGCACGTTTCTATCAAAAGCGCCTCAAGTAGCTGCGATAAGAACACGATTAATTTCGAAGTGAAATACTGCGTATCGGTGCTGAAAAAAATACCCCGACAACCCTGTGGTGTCCGTCCGCAGGGCACCGCGAGCTAAGTTCTCCAGAGGAACCCGAGTCACCCATTTCGACTCAAAATCGTCGTGGGACAAAAAGGATCAATTCCAAAGGATCGTCGCGGTGATGTTTATATTATCATAATAGAAAATAAGAACAACATATTTTTGAGAACAAAAATAGAAAATAAGAAACAAATTTTGGAAGAAAAATTTTTGAGAAACAAAAATGAAAATAAGAAACAAATTTTAAAGAAAAAATTTTGGAGAAAACAAAAATAGAAAATGAGAAACAAATTTTGAAAAGAAAAATTTTCTGTAAAGAAAAAAATTTAAAATTCAAACAGAACAAAGATTTAACATCAAAAGAAAATATTAAGAAAAAATAGAAGGAAATTAGAGTTAATCATAAAAAGAAAATTTTGAATAATCATTTAACTTCTATAAAAATATTTCCCCATCGCTCCTCAAGTTCAAGCAATATGGAAGCAAAAGAATTATCTGAATCTCTAGCCAACATGAGGCTAGGAACAACTAGCACCAGTGCTCAGGAAAATATTCAAATAAGTACAAGCTCATCTCTTAAAGATACAATAGTTTCACTAATAAAGGAAACGCTACAAGGAGGTGAAATAATCCGATAAGCAATAGTTAGTGAAGACAACGAGCTTCTATGCAATATCCCGTTTACTCATCAAGATCAGGGGAGGAACAAGAAAAAGTTCCCGAAATAACACGTCTGATTAGAGGTTTTTTCAGGAGACCGAACAGCATTCGGTTCTTGGAATAAAAATGTGACAGGATAATTGAAATTTATAATGGTCAAGAAGAAACTTACAAATACTACTTAGTGACTTTAGTAATTCGAAATAAAATAATAGGAGAAGCAGATGCAGTGCTCGAATCCTATAACACTCCCATGAACTGGAAGGCCATCTCCAAGTGTCTCACCGAACATTACGCTGATAGGAGAGATTTAAAAACTCTCGAATATCAAATGTTTTCCTTAACTCAAGGACGTCTGTCTGTGCAAGAATTTTATAAAATGGTACCCCACCAACTCTCTCTGATCCTCAACCAAATAAGCGTGCAAGAAGACGCACCTGAGGTAGTTAGAGGTCTAACGAACAATTATCGAGGCAAAGCTATGGATAAGACCTAAACGGAGACTTACCAATACTCTAGCAATCAAAGAGCCAAGAGATCTTAGTCATGCTTTACACCTATGCAACCTGGTGAAAAACCAAGAGCACGAAATGCCTTTATACCTAAAATAAAACAACAGATTCCACCCTTATCACCCAGAAACTATATTCCAGTACGCCAGCTAGGCAAACCACCACAAGCCAATAATTACGGACAATGGAAAAATTTCGACCCTGAACTTTACCATACCCCCCGACCAAATATGACTTATCAGATGGCAAGTCCCAACCAGTTTCCCCAGTCACAACAATATACATTGCCTCAACAATTTTTAATACTAAACAGACTTATCAAGCGGCTCCGCGCCCATTCTTCCCAAAACCACAGCCGAAACCCGTACCAATGGAAATAGATAACTCCATCAGAAGTAGGAATATCAATTACATGAACAAACCACATGCAAATAATTTCGCGGGCAAACACCCCCTTAACGCACCTAGTGGACAGCCACCAAAAATTCAACGACAATTTCATATCACAATCGAAACTCCCGAGGAACAGTTCGAGCAATCAATCTCACATGACGTGTATAACGAAGAACAAGCTTACTTCGGAGCCACTGGTTTAGAAGAAGCCTACGATCTAACTGACGAGGGAGAAAATGAAGTCGGTTACAAATACCAACCTACAATAGTTGACGCCTCAGACATTTATTTTTTAAGATTAAACTGTTCCTCTTTGCCCTATTTTCAGTGCATAACGAGGAACGGCACTCCACTTAACTTTCCAATTGACACAGGTTCTAATCAAAACTACATTCAACTAAATTTAGTTACGAGTCCGAAAACAAATAAAAACATATTCAATGCAACTTCTGTCTGTGGACAAATCAAAATATCCCAACACACATTTCTTAGTTTATTCGGCCAAAAAAATAGACCAATCCAGTTTTTCCTGCTTCCAACTTTAAAAACCTTTCACGGCATCCTAGGTAATGATACTTTGAAACAGCTGAACGCTGTTATTGATGTCAAGAACGACACTTTAATCATTGATGAAAATTATAGAATTAAAATAAGACAATTAAAAACGCAGACAGTAAATAATATAAAAGTACGAACAGAGCACCTGACAAACAAACAAAAAGGTTTCATAGATCATGCCAGAAAGACTCATTCAACTTTATTCGCAGAACCTGACGAAAAACTGACCTATATCACCAGAGTGTTAGGTGAAATAAGAACGACATCAGATTCTCCCGTTTACAGCAAACATTACCAATACCCTACTTCTTTAAGAGGAGAAGTCGAAAAACAAATAGATCAGTTGTTGCGAGACGGCATAATAGAACCTTCACGGTCACCATACAATGCCCCAGTGTGAGTAGTACCAAAAAGAGCGACTCTTCAGGCGAAAAAAGTTTCGAATAGTCATCGACTATCGGAAACTTAACTCGGTAACAATTTCGGATTTCTATTACTTTCATATCCGTACACTCTCAAAAACAGAGGAAAATTACGCAACTAACGAAAAGGAAATGCTAGCCATTGTCTGGGCTCTCAGAACATACGTATGTACCTCTACGGTACCTCAAAAGTAATAATTTTTACAGACCATCAACCCCAAACTTTCGCTCTGAGCAACAAAAACCATAATGGAAAACTCAAAAGGTGGAAAAGTTACCTTGAAGAATATAACAACGAATTAAGATATAAACCAGGAACTTCGAACGTTGTTGCACACGCTTTATCCAGAAATCCCCCAAAAACTGAAATAAATACCACATCCACATCAACGTCAACAGTACAAAGTGACGACAGTTCGTCACACAACCTTATACCAGTGATTGAAGTCCCCATTAACGTCTTTAAAAACCAAATTTTTTTGTTGACATCAGAAACAGAAACATTCGAATTCAAATCACCTTTTCCTACTTATCATAGACACTTAGTTACAAAACCACATTACTCAGAAGACGACTTAGTAAATATCCTAAAAAAACAGTTAACCAAAAATTGTCAACGAATTATTCGCTACAGAAAATATTATGGCAAAAATCCAAAACATTTACCCTTCCCATTTCAGGAATTACAAAAGCCAGGTACACTCAAAAACAAGTTCAAGATATAACCAACGAAAACGAACAAATAAGAAATTATAAGAAAAGAACACACCAGAGCTCATAGGAATGCAGTAGAAAATAAAATTCAAATACTTAACAACTTTTTCTTCCCTAATTTAACGAAAAAAATTGAAAGTATATCGAAATCTTGCGAGACTTGCAAAGAAAGCAAGTACGATAGGCACCCACAAACGGGAGAATTACAACCAACACCGATTCCATCCTATCCAGGTCAAATTATCCATATCGATTTATACACTACAGAGAAAAATATGGCTTTAACTGCAGTAGATAAATTTTCCAAATACGCACAAATAAAAATTTTAAATTCAAAAGCAACGGAAGATATAAAACACCCACTACAGGAACTAATGATAGCTTTCGGTATCCCAAACTGGTTGTTATGGACAACGAAAGAGCTTTGAACTCCGCATCCATAAAATTCTTATTGGAAGACCAATTAAAGGCAAAAGTCTACACGACACCGCCATACAACTCAACCAGTAACGGACAAGTTGAAAGATTTCATTCAACACTAGCCGAAATAATGAGATGTGTTAAGAAGGATGAGAGAATATCGAACTTTGAATACTTAATATTCAAATCTATTCAGCTATACAACCAAATCCATACATTCCACTGTGAATGAAAAACAAATAGACATATTTTTGGAACCCGAAACACCAGTAAACCCCAAGATATAGAGAAAAATAGAAACAAAGTCAGAGATAAGGTAAAACATAAACAAGCCAATGATTTAAAATATTATAATAGCAAGAAAAAAAAAATTAAAAAGTATGAGAAAGGAGATATAGTTACTGCAAAATTGATAAAAATCTAGGTTCAAAACTAACTCCCAAATATAAAAAAGAAATCGTGGAAGAAAATATAAATAGCACAATAAAAAAACGAGGTGGCAGGATAATTCACAAAAATAATTTAAAAACATGATATTTTTACCAACATGCACAACTTACACTCAAAAATAAATAAAATAAAAATAAAACAAAAAATTAACAAAATTGCAAAAATGTATAAATAAAAACTAAAAAATGAAAAATTGTAAAACGAGAGAAAAAAAAAACCACAACAAACAACTGCAAGAATTAATATATAAAGAATTTTCGTACACTCAATATTATATTTCACATCTTTCAAAAACAACACAATATTGTATATCATTAACACTCCATCAAACAAAATGTGCACTATTACCTATAAAAAAGACAACCAAATAGATAAGTTAATAATAAAAATGTAAACAAAAAATTTTTTTTTGGATTTCAAGAAAATTGCGAAACACACAACGACAAAAGTATCTGTTCAAAAACTATGTTAATAGATCTAAGCACCGATAACACGCATCCTCAACAACAACAACACTATAGTGCCCTAGCAACAAACTCTGCCAGCGCTAACCATACAACACCAGCAATACAACACGGCGGCCATAACGCCCACATATCAACACCAACACCATCAACAACAACACAACCAACAACAACCAGAACTGCAGCAGCAACAACAGTTGCAACAACAACAATCGCTGCACGATCCATACGCACACTATCAAACAACAGCAGCATCAGCAACAGCATACCATTAAACAAGATTCATCTTCGTGTCCGAGGACGTCCGCGTTTAAAGGGGGAGGAGTTAAGAATATGTCTGCCTATTCACCCAAATACCCTAACGGACTGCAAATGGCGCGTCAGATTGCAAATAACCTAACGGATTGCAAATGCCGCGACACAACTAAAGAATATTTCTGCTTAGGCGCCCGAATGCCCTAACGGACTGGAAATTGCGAATGACCTAACGGATTGCAAATGCCGCGTCAGCATATTATAACAGCGACAACAGCATCAGCGACACAACTTTCTTCCTAGGCGCCAGAATGCCCTAACGGATGCAAGTACCCTGTCGGATCACAATTGACCTAACGGATTGCAGATGCCGCGTCGGCATATTATAACGGAGCCTTACAGCGACAGCAGCTACAGCGACACAACTACAAACGGCAAGACACCAGCAGAGCGCAGCAAACCGATGTTTCATTTTTAATAAAGAATATTGAATAATTCAGTCCTAATAAAGCACTCAAACGAAACAGTTCTGTGTTTTTTCCAAAAACTCTAAAGGAACAGTTTAATTTATATTTTATATATTATATATTCGGCAGTTGAAGACTTTCACTATCAAAAGGCAACGATTGTGGGGTCATTGAGTCCTACCGTCAGTGGCCACTGGAGGCCGCTTCGCTTACGTTTGATAGGTTTTCAATAACAGATTTGTTAAGAAGCAGCGCGCTTGATTGTGGGCTCCCTTTTGTGTGGGTGTGTGCGCTCGTGTGCCTTATCCCTCTCTCGGGTTGACTTGTCGCTCTATTTGCCGGCGCACACCTCGACACTAGTGTGCGTGACTAACCAAAGGTGTACTTGTGTACATGTACCCGCTGTAGTGCAGTTGTTGTTCGACTTTTTTTTGTGCATGCCTATACACAAGTGCAAGCATTGCTTTGTCTGTTTTTTGTCAGTGGTAAGCAAATCATTTTCTCACTCTCGCTGCAATCGGAGCGGCGTGTTCTCTCTGAACATTCGCTATAGGGCTCCAGTTGATATTAATGTTTATATTTATTTTTATTATGAATATTATTATTATTATTTTATTATTATTTTTATATATATTCCCTTCCCTTTAGGGTCTTATTACTTATTATTTTTTTATATGAGTATACGACCTTTGTACGATTTCGTCAAAGCAGAAAATCGTACGCTTCAGATAACGCAGAGACTCAATAAATAAATATGCACCCGAGCCATGGGCTGCGATTATAAATGGGTACCAGACGCACAGTCATAAATAAGATAACATTAGACATGGTATCTATAAGCATGTTGATAATTATTGATTGTTTAGGTCAACTAATGTAAATAGAATAACTAGTCCTAAGCAAACAATACCGTCTAAGAATTTTGTATATAAACCATGCATTTTTCTCAATAAATCAGTACGAAGATCTTTTGACGTATTCACTCCGTTTAGCCCAATTTGTTCCAAAGTACCGATTGCGGCGACACTTTGTTAATGATACATGAACCGGTAGCATACAAAAACACATATTATCATCCCAAGAATACTGTGGAGCGGAAAGCGAAGCCAGGATATTTTCAAGAGCGCCTGATATGATTAAATAATCTGTGGGAGACATTTTCAAATGAAGACAAAAATATTCAAAAAATAATACAAAGTACAACGAATATTATGCGAAAGTACAAAATTAGTACTTGAATATTCAGAAAAATTTCAAAGCGGAGCGTCCTCATTGGATTTAGAGACTCTATCCTTGCCGACTGTGAACGACCACACACTATATTAACCAATGACAATGAAGGTGAGAAAGAGAAGGAAAAACACTGAGAGTTCTAACCAATGACAATGAACTCACCTGTTTAGGTTCATACAAGTCTATACTCATTTAAATCATAAGCTATTTGTACGTGCGCTGCAGATATTGCATTATCCTAAGGTCGGTGCACTCGGATCGCTGCCAGGTAGTATGAATATAAGAATATTTAGGTCACTCAACTTTACACTTTACGCTGCAGATATCACACTGAGGTCACTGCACGCGGATCGTACAACCAGGAAATATGAACATGAGAAATATTGCGATCGCGGCACTCTATGGAAAGTGCCGCATAAGGTTTTTTTGTTTGCATTTACACTTAAGAATTACCGTATAAGGTATTTTGCTGTTTGTACTTAGACTTAATAGTTGCCGCATAATGTATTTTTTATGCTTAAGAATTGGGTATAAATAAAGGCCTGCTCGTCAGAGCAGACAGTTCAAGCTAATCATCGACTCCGTAAGTTACTTTCACTTCTACCATCGCACTTACTGTGCGCAACGAAGGATCTCACTCTCCGTAGTCCAATTAGTTACAAGTGCTAGTAACGACGCTTTTTAGTAGTCAGTTTATGTGCTGTCTGCTTCCCTTCAAATACACAAAAACCATTCAGTAGTCAGTTTATGTGCTGATTGCTAGATACACAAACATTTTGAGTGATCCCGACGTTGGTATCAGAAGTTGTCAATTAGGCGACAAAGGATAACCAACCTCCAAATATACACAAAGAGTAGTTCTACCATCGCACTTACTGTGCGCAGCGAAAGACCTCATTCTCCATAGTCAAACAAATCCACATTTGAAGTTGTCAACAAGGCGACAATCAAGGATACCTGCAATCTCCCAACACAGTTCACTATATCTGTGTTAGTGAGACCATCTGAAGTTGTCAACTAGGCGACATATCAGGATAAAGGTGTGCTCTCGTTAGATAAACGACCACAGCACTAATAAAAAAAAGTCCATCAAGCGAGTGTGAAGATATAGTGCGAGTATGGATAGCGATATTGCGCTTGCCATACTCCTCACACTATAACGGCACATGTCCTGCTGGACATGTGTGTCAGACACGCTCATATGGCTGACAACCTGTGTAAGAAAGAGAGAGGGGGCGAAAGGGCCGAATTCGCCGCAACTGCATCAGGGCCGGATTTCGGTCTGATATACAGTTACTGTGAGGAGCGCATATAGCATAAATATATATTTTATATATTATATACAGTGACGGACAGCTCAAATGGTACAGATTCAAAGACAAAAAGTAATTGCCTGCCATAAGATAATTATTCATAATCTTTCAAAAATTCCAAAAGCCGATGGTAGGTACATGTATTAACCACCAATATGAATGGATGACCCTCATAAACTGAGGTTTCCCCACCTGCTAGGTAGGATTATGTAAAAATGTAGCCTATTTTTAGGTGACAGCTTATTTGGATCAGGTTCATTGTGGACACCTGGGAGCCATATAACCCGGATTTTTACCTATAGTTGAGTATTTTCGTTTAGTTATATCCTGCATCCCGGGTTCAAGAAGCCCACAAGGACTATGGACAAACGGACTACCATTGAACAACGGAAACTCATCCTGGAACACCACAAGAACGGATATTCACATCGCCAAATAGCTGAAGTGGTCAATCTGAGCAACTCAACCATGTATAACAACATTCGGCGCTTCGTCGATGCAAGTCGGATTGAGGGCAAGGGCAGAATGGCACCAACCCGATTTTCACCGAAGAGGAAGATCGGAGGATCATCAGGAAAATAAGGAAATCAGAAGCTATCGACTCCAAAATGACTCAACAGGTGCAGGATGAAATGGTGAAAAACTGCTGTGTGGAAACTGTACGCCAGGTCCTGCGCAAAAATGTCTTCAATGCCCGAGTACCAGGGCCTTATCCCTCTCTCTTGGGATGACTTGTCGATCTATTTGCCGGCGCACACCTCTACACTAGTGTGCTTGACTACATGTACCCGCTTTAGTGCAGTTGTTGTTGGACTTTTTATTTTGTGCATGCCTCCACACAAGTGCAAGCATTGCTTTGTCTGTTTTTTGTCAGTGGTAAGCAAAACGTTTTCGGCGGCCGTTGCACTTTGATTCTGCATTTCATATTTCTCACTCTCGCTGCAATCGGAGCGGCGTGTTCTCTCTGAACATTCGCTATAGGGCTCCAGTTTATATTAATGTTTATATTTATTTTTATTATGAATATTATTATTATTATTTTATTATTATTTTTTATATATATTCCCTTTCCTTTAGGGTCTTATTACTTATTATTTTTTTATATGAGTATACGACCTTTGTACGATTTCTTCAAAAGCAGAAAATCGTACGCTTCAGATAGCGCAGAGACTCAATAAATAAATATGCACCCGAGCCATGGGCTGCGATTAGAAATGGGTACCAGACGCACAGTCATAAATAAGATAACATTAAGACATGGTATCTATAAGCATGTAGATAATTATTGATTGTTTAGGTCAACTAATGTAAATAGAATAGCTAGTCCTAAGCAAACAATACCGTCTAAGAATTTTGTATATAAACCATGCATTTTTACTCAATAAATCAGTACGAAAGATCTCTAGACGTATTCACTCCGTTTAGCACAATTTGTTCCAAACTACCGATTGTAAGATCAAGTAATCCTTTTGATTACTCTCGCTACTGAGTTGCTAAAGCAACTTTTATTACACATAACTCACATTGTTATCAAAATTACCTTCTTCGTTGTAGGCTGCAATTTGTACAAGATCCTAAGCAGTTCTATAATTTTGTGAATATGAAACGCAAATCGTCTTGGTTACCTAACTTCGTTTTCTGTGAAGATACGAAAGCAAAAGATGATCAGGAAGCGGTCGATCTGTTTGCTGAGTATTTTCAATCCACCTATTCCTCTACTAACTTCTCACCGAATGTACCATATCCTTACCCTGTTTAGAGAGCTAATTGCATTTTTGGTCCTGTGATCACTTTAGAGTCACTTCTTGCCGACCTATACACAATCAAAGCCTGGGTATTCGCCTGGTCGTGATGGTGTTTCAGGATGTTTACTTAAGTACTGTTCTGAGTCTATTTGCAAACTTTTACTTAAATTATTTACCTTGTCTGTTGAAACTTGTTGTTTTCCCGCTATTTGGAAGGAATCCTTTACTATTCCTCTACATAAAAATGGCCCAAAGTCTGATATAAAAAACTATAGAGGTATATCAAAATTGTCCGCAATAGCTAAGGCATTTGAGAAAATATTAACGATGCAACTACAACACTTATTCATGTCTATTATTTCACCATTCCAGTATGGTTTTATGAAATGTAGGTCTACAACCACTAACATTCTTGAATTTACTTCCCTTGTGATCAAGGGATTTCAGAATAAAATGCAAACTGATGTCGTTTATACAGACTTAAGTAAGGCCTTTGATTCTGTTAACCATTGTCTCCTTCTTCACAAATTAAACCTTATAGGATTTCCTGATAACCTTCTGACCTGGATTTCGGAGTATCTGAGTAACAGAACTCAAAATTTTTTATTTAAATCTGTGCTTTCTAAACCTATCCAAGTCACCTCTGGTGTACCCCAGGAGTAGTCACCTTGGTCCAGTGCTTTTTAACCTATTTATTAATGACCTTCCTTCTGTAGTATTGCATTCTAACATAATAATGTATGCTGATGACGTCAAGTTATGCCTGGCGTATGATGATATGACCTCTCATTGCTTATTGGCGGACTTATTTTCCTTTTTGTCGTGGTGTAAAATGAATCTGCTCAACTAGAACTGCTCTAAGTGTAAGGTCATGTCATTTTTATCGTATCTCTCACATGTTGTTAATTACACGCTCGATGGGGGTGCCATTTGATAGACTGAACGAAGTAAATGATTTAGATTTACTCCTTACTCCGTTACCATATTAAATTCAGTGTCAACATAGCTTTTCAAGTTTGGTTTTATAAAGAGTTGTTCTAAGGAATTTGATGACCCTTATACAACCAAGATACTTTTCACTTCCCTTGTACGTCCAATTCTGGATTATAGATCTTGTGTGTGGTCTCCACAATATCATATTCATCAAAGTAGATTTGAATCTGTACAGAAGAGTTTCTTACTTTTCGCTCTTCGTCGGTTTGACTGGGGTGTACTTCCCCCATACACCAATAGGGTGCTTCTTATTAACCTTCCCTCGCTAATTAACCGTCGTGTTATTCTAGGAGTTATGTTTGTTGTTAAATTACTTAAAGGCGAAATCGATTCAGCAGCGTTGCTGAGCCAAATAAATTTTTCTGTTCCCGAGAAGGTCTCGTTATTTCTTCCCACTTTCCCTTAATCGCTGTACTACTAATTATTCCTTGCATAAACCATTTCGATTACTCTGTAATGATTATAACAAATTATAACATGTAATCAATTCAGAATCATCCATTTCTATAATTAAAAACTCGTCGTATACTCATATAAAAAATAATAAGCAATAAGACCCTAAAGGAAAGGGATAATAATAATATTCATAATAAAAATAAATATAAACATTAATATAAACTGGAGCCCTATAGCGAATGTTCAGAGAGAACACGCCGCTCCGATTGCAGCGAGAGTGAGAAATATGAAATGCAGAATCAAAGTGCAACGGCCGCCGAAAACGTTTTGCTTACCACTGACAAAAAACAGACAAAGCAATGCTTGCACTTGTGTGGAGGCATGCACAAAAAAAAGTCCGGCAAATAGAGCGACAAGTCAACCCAAGAGAGAGGGATAAGGCCCTGGTACTGCGCAAACATGACGCGCAGGACCTGACGTACAGTTTCCACACAGCAGTTTTTCCCCATTTCATCCTGCTCCTGTTGAGTCATTTTTGGAGTTGATAGCTTGGGATTTGCCCTTATTTTCCTGATGATCCTCCGATCTTCCTCTTCGGTGAAAATCGGGTTTGGTGCCATTCTGCCCTTGCCCTCAATCCGATTTGCGTCGACGAAGCGCCGAATGATGTTATACGTGGTTGAGTTGCTCAGATTGACCATTTCAGCTATTTGGCGATGTGAACATCCGTTCTTGTGGTGTTCCAGGATGAGTTTCCGTTGTTCAATGGTAGTCCGTTTGTCCATAGTCCTTGTGGGCTTATTGAACCCGGGATGGAGGATATAACTAAACTGACTACGAAGGATTGATCTATTTATTCCGAAAATACTCAACTTTAGGTAAAAAATCCGGGTTATATGGCTCCCAGGTGTCCACAATGAACCTGATCCAAATAAGCTGTCACCTAAAAATAGGCTACATTTTTACATAATCATACAGGTGGGGAAACCTCAGTTTATGAGGGTCATCCATTCATATTGGTGGTTAATACATGTACCTACCATCGGCTTTTGGAATTTTTGAAAGATTATGAATAATTATCTTATGGCAGGCAATTACTTTTTGTCTTTGAATCTGTACCATTTGAGCTGTCCGTCACTGTATATAATATATAAAATATATATTTATGCTATATGCGCTCCTCACAGTAACTGTATATCAGACCGAAATCCGGCCCTGATGCGGTGCGGCTAATTCGGTCTCTTTCGCCCCCTCTCTCTTTCTTACACAGGTTGTCAACCATATGAGCCTGTCTGACACACATGTCCAGCAGGACATGTGCCGTTATAGTGTGAGGAGTATGGCGAGTGCAATATTGCTATCCATACTCTGCACTTATCTTCACACTATATCATTTGCGCATGATCTCAGCTCTCTTGCGCTTGGTGCATTATTTGAATTGGTTTAGCGACGGCTTTCACAAATCTGACGCGTGAGCAATCACGTGGCTAAGCGATATATCGCGCGTAAGACCTCACGTGAGAGTTAGTTTCAGGTAGCGGTTTTCTGCAGCCTTGCGATGCTTTGCAGCGTAGCGCCCATCCGAGACTAAATCGCCAATGGGGCGCTTGTAGATTTCTGAGGCAGTTTTAACGTCAACCACACGAACGTGATTATTCTGACCTGGAAATGTGTGTATAATGCGTCCCATTCGCCAACTCATCACAGGTATGTTGTCTTTCTTGACTATAACAAGCATGTCTTCCTTGATATTGGGATTGACAACTATTCCTGTGATCATTGCTCAAAATCGCTTGCTTGATTCTGGATACTAGTTGCCACTGTTTTAGTAACGATTTTTCGTTACGGTCTATGTTGACATCGGGGGGCGCAGTCAGCTTTTCACCAATCAGAAAGTGTGCTGGGGTGAGGGCTGTGGTGTCCGTTGGGTCATTTGACATTGGTGTAATTAGGCGAGAATTTAAGATCGCTTCAATTTCGCTGATCACCGTGTTTAATTCTTCGAATGTCAGAGATGCGGTATTTGTCAGGGTAACCAGTAGTCGTTTTGCAGATTTTACCGCAGCTTCCCATGGCCTCAAATGATGGCTCGTGGCGTATGAATTTGAATTCAACTTGTTTTTTGTTGTCTGCTTGAGCCTTTTCGCTGAATATCGATCTCCTAGCTCCCTTAGTTGGTTGTTTGCTCCAACAAAGTTGGTGGCATTGTCACAATGAATCGTTTGACATTTGCCGCGGCGGCTTAGGAAGCGCCGCAGGGCTCCTACAAAGGCATTTGTAGTCAGATCGCTGACCAGCCCGAGGTGGACTGCCTTTGTAGGGAAGCAACAGAATACAGCTATGTATGCCTTATCTGGTCTTTTTCCGCGAACTTTATGATGAATCCAAATTGGTCCGCAATAGTCTACGCCTGTAGTGAGGAACGGGAGTGTTGGTGTCACTCGATCGACTGGCAGATTGCCCATAATTTGATTTGGTGTGAGGGATGAGCTAGGATTCCTTTTGTCCACTGTGTTCACTGTGTAAATTCAGCTTGCTGTATCGTTTGTAGAATTATAGTGCGAGCGCGGTCCAGTTCCATTTTGCACAGCGTGGTCGTTGCTAGGCTTATATGCTTTGGTTTCCTTTCAAAGTTGCTCGGAGAGATGATGGGAGGGGCTGTCCATTTGTCTGGAGTGCCATGCAAAAAGTGGTCCATAGAGCCATCTGCTGCGTTGTTGGCAGACGATACATGCCGCCAATTATTCTGACTTGTCACTGCCTGAATTTTAGCTATTCGGTTGCTACAAACGTATGATATGTGTAAGACGGTGCATTGCAAATCCTCTCTAGAGTCCTTCCACTCGTTCTGAAGATTCGTGGGTAATTCGTCGTCCAGTCGAGTTTTGATTCCCAGAATCGTCGCATAAAAATTTTTGCCTTTACCACGACTGGAATGAACAGGCTAGATCATCGAAGATCTGTGCCAGCTCCGAGCAAACTACACGTTTTGTAATCCTTTGTGCTGTGCTGCTTTGAGTGCGGCCGAAGTTGATTCGATTTTGGCATCCAGATAAGGCCCAATGTCTTAACACTGTAGTATTCCAGTGTTTCGTTAGTTATATCACTTACTATGTTGTCCTTGGGAATTCCTTGAAGAATTTGCTCATTGTTTGAGCACCATTTCCGTAGGTTGAATCCTTTGGGAGCAGTATTTTCACCAACCCCTGCCGTCCAGTGACCAGTGTCCAGTTCGGTCGGACCGTCTCTCCTCCCGTGGAGATTTCCAGCGCCGATGGGTTTCGCCCGAGGATTAGTGACCGTCCGGCCATGACCACTGGAGACCGCCTTCGCGTTGTAACGTGTGTTGTCCATGATTGTTATTTTTTTCTGATTTGTAGAGGAGCTAAGTGCGGCCTCCTTATGTACCCTTTGGTGCGGTTGTTTTGCACTCGTGTAGTAGGTAGGTCCGTCACAATAGTGCAAGCGTTGCATTTGTCTTTTTTATTATCCGCGGTAAGCATAACGCTTTCGGCGGTCGAAGTATTTTTATTCCGTCAGTGAGCTCTGGAGTAGGTCATGGTCATACTCCTTCTGCACTATGTGTTGCTCACTCTCACAGCATTCGGAGCGGCGTATACTCTCTGAACATTCGCCGCGTCTCACCTGTTTGGACCCGCCCTTGGACCCGTTTCTATGGTTTATATTTTTTATATATTTTTTTATGTATAGGTGTATACGACCTTTGTATACCCCTTTTTTTATTCCTACCCTTTCCTGTTGGGCGTTTATTTTGTTTTATATTATCTTTTTATCATATATATATTTTTTTATATGGGTGTATAAGTGTGAGTCTAATTTTCCAGTACACTTATCTTCCCCCCTTTTAATTTTGGGGATTTTGGGACTCACCCGTCTCCTTCCCGTTGCTGTGTGGCTTTAAGTCGCTCACCTATGCAGTTCTTATACGCATGTCTGCTAAGCTCCTTAGCTTGCAGATTACCGGTGACGCAAAATCCACAATTTGGTACGGGCCTCCGTATCTTGGTGCTAGCTTTGCTGCATTTGATAGGTGGTGTAACTTCACCCACACCCTATCTCCATTTTTGAGATTCCATCGCCTGCTGCGAAGGTTGTTGTGCCTTGCTTGGTCCTGAGACGCCTCAACCGCGGCCAATTGACTTGCCTTAGGTTGCTGACATGCTCTTACGTCTCTGTATAACCCTGGCCAATAGTAGCGCGCTGCAACTCGAGTTATTGTTCTTCTGCTCCCCGTATGTCCTGCGGCGGCGGTGTTGTTTCTCGCTTAGGACTTGCGTTCTCTTCCCGGTTGGCACACACAATTTCCAGGCTGCTACATCCTCTGTTCCAGCTCTATGAGGTATGTCTGTGCAGATTTCCAGACTTGTCCATGTAATCTCAAACTTCTGTTTCCAGGTATCTTTATCCTCAGACCTGCGCACTCCAAAACCGTTCCCATGCCAGACAGAAAATCCCATCCGAGAACCAAGCCATCGATGACTCTTTGGAGTATCAGTAGAGCAATATCGATACTACTCCTTCCAAGTCTGATATTCACCTCGATTTGTTGTCGGACTCCGCTGTTTCGGCCATCTGCCATGCGGACTCGCCGTTCGGTTACGCACGAAGGTTACGTCGAACAGTCCACGATCTAGCTTCTCGCTAATGAAACTACTCGTGGCGCCTGTATCGATCGTAGCCTTGTACTGGCAGTTGCCGATCTCTACGACCGCTGTCAGATGCGCTCCCTCGTCCTGCAGGCTGCCGATTAGAGTCTTGGGGCTGCCCTTGTTCGGCTTCCGCTCGCCCCTCGGTGGCGGACGCCGGTGTCATTTTCCCGACGGAAAACATACTGACGTACGAACTCCAATACGACCACATATCCATCAATAGTCCAGCATAGGATTTGTGCACTCTATCGCACGGCGTCCGTTCTGGCCGCAATATCTGCAGGCCATCGGTGGATTATTTATATGTGTTTGTATGTTGTCCGTCTCGTGTCGGTTTCGACTCTCTCGTGATACGCTTTGCTGCGAGTCCGTCCACTATCCGCTATTCGCATAAGTTTTGCCTTGGCGCGGGCTCTATATGGTGTTAGCGACGACTCTGTTGTGGATCCATGTGGGGTCGTGGTGGTTCCATGCGGCTCTGTTGTGGCTCTACTTGCCTTCGCTGTGGAGTGTTGTAACTCGGTTGTTCCATGCGGCTCTGCTGTCTCAACTTGTCCCTATCGGCCTGCGAGTTCCTCAAACGCGGCTGCCAAATGCATCAAATCTGTCAAGATGTTAAATCGAGCTGGCCTGGCGTACGCTCTTAGGTCTGGCAGGCTGTTGCTGTAGATTTTGTGCAGTTGTATATCCGCCGAATACTGCAATGGCCTCAATATCGTCTGCATCTCTACCATATACACCTTGAATGGCTCGTTTATAGCCTGATTTCTTCAGGTCACTTCGTCCTTTAAGTTTTCAAAGTAATCTTTTGGCAGCAAGTACTCTTGAAAACTCTGAACGAATGCTACCCATCTCGTCCAGTGCTGGTTATTGGCTACATACCATTTCAGAGCCATCCCCTTTAAGTAATTCAGGCATGGTTCTGGGAATCAGATTTAAGTTGAGGCCATACGTATTGGCTGACCACTCGACCTGTTCCAAGAATTCTAACGGCTTAGTGGTCCCATCGAAGCGAAAATTCCATTCCCGGACTTTTTTCGCTACCCTCGGGTATTCTTGGAACATATCCGTCGCCGTGTGGTCGCTTATGGCCACTCTCCTTGATGGCTGTGGTGCGGGTGTTTCCCATACTGTGTGGTTGGCGTCTCGAGCGCGCGCTGCTGCGCTAGTTGCTGGTATGCTCAAATGGGCGAAATCCAAGCTCGTCTCTTCTTTTGCATCGGCAACTTTATCTATTTCTCTGGCCGGTGAAGTTCTGCCATGATAACTGTCAATTCCAGAATCCGTGTGCTGTGTGGTAGTCTAGATTCGTGGGTATCCACCCACTCTCCAAATTGTCGACGCATCATATCCAGTGTGCCACTCAGCTCCACTTGGAATTCTTCTCCATATCTCAATACTGCCTCCTTTTTGAGGTTGTATACCCACGCACGAACCATTTTGTTCTTATATATATAACGCGTGTGCCAATTATCGCAAACACCAACGTTGGGCGGCAGTTGTAAAGAAACTTTTTAGTTCGGTTGGTTTTAGCTGGGCTAAAACTCAGTCGAGCTATGGGTTCGAGCAACAAATTTATATCTGATTGCGATGCGATAAATAACGACACATTATTTGGTATATATAAGAATTATGGTTTATTGCATATAATTGCACTTATGCATAATTGGCGTTTGAACAGTAGTTTCACCTGGCCTTGGTCCCATCTGACTTCTCTGACTGCTTCCCTCGTAGATTCCGCACTCTCACCGGTTTGTAGCTTTCGTACTTGCTGACTTACTCCCTCTCGTTGGCTGCGACCCCCTTTTTATAGGTCTGGTCGCTGGGGTGGCGTGATCTTTGGAAGTTTTTCCACGGCCTTTTTGCGATCGCTGCACTCTATGGAAATAGAGTAGCGATCACCTCACCCTGAGGTCGCTGTACTCTATGAAATTAGGTCAGTGGTTGCCTCACCGCTGAGGTTGCTGCCCTCTAGTGGAAATACCGCTGACGGATGACGGATTCGTCATCAACGAATTATGCTGACGCGACGCAAGATCCAATTGTTGTCGTTGCAGTTACTGCGAGGGCGCATATAGCATAAATGTATATTTATGTACATTTATTTGTCACAGCTATATGGTTCCTCACAAAGTATTAGCTTCAGTTATATACAACACCCATTTTAAAAGAGTTTTTCTTGAATATGTAGTTTTAAACAAAATAAATCTTATTGATTAACAAATTGTTATTATTTTAATTTTATATCAGATGAACCAGCTATGCAAAGATTGCGCAGAACCGGCGGCGGGTTTTCATTTTGGAGCATTTACATGTGTGGGCTGCAAGGTGAATAATAATGATAATAATAAACTAATGCTTTTAGGTAGTACTTATATAATGCTAATACTGTATAGTAAGAGAACCACTTCATGGTCATACAATGCTCTGACTTATTTATGTATATTAACAAAGAAAATTGTGGGCCACATGTGAAATCCCACATAAAAAAAATCTTTTTTTTGGCAAAATATCTGCAAATTTTGAGCTGCACCACACGATCTCCGATGTTGAGATATATATAGTGACATATCCAGATCACGCAGATCTCTCATGTCCACACTCACTCCAACAACGCCAACGCCAACGTCACATAAACAATGCCAACGCATGCAACCACGCCAACGCCCGCCACATAAACATAAACATAAACAGTAGCATACATAACGCCACGCGCAGATCCCTTTTGCAACATCAGCAAATTTCATCAATAACAAACCCAACTGAAGCCAGCGATCATAACGCCATACGCCTTCACCAGAATATTCTAACAATAACAAACCCCACTGGAGCCAGCGATCACAACGCCAAACGCCTTCGTCAGCAGATTCTAACATAAGCAATTTTACTTTAAACAAAAACCCTTCAATAAGCCAATCTTGAAATAAGATGCAAATGCGAGCTTTCTTTATCGATTAAGCCAGTAGCATAAGTGAATTACATTTTGTACACCAAACTGAACAGACGCGTTTTGATGAATAAATAATTATATTTTTTTAATCAAATACCGTAATCAGACATTCAATTATATAGAGCTCTGGCTCAAGCCGACCACAATTGTAAACTGCAGTCAATCAAATAAAAATTACATGCATATTAGATGGTTCAGCGTTAAACGACAGCCTGCCTTCAAAGTTCACTTATTGATGAACGTGGCGCTCAATGAACTACAACATCAATGCGAAGAAGAAGTCGGCCAACAACAACAACAACAACAGCAACAACAACATTGCCTCTAGCATGAGTTGGCTAAAACAAGAAACAAAACAAAACAAAGTAAAAGCGCTCAGATAGTCAAATAATAAATGGTGCATGAAACTCGTTCACATAATTATCAAGTTGTTTGTAATTGAAGCGTTGAGTTTTTGGGAGAGTGAAATTATGCCACTGAGTGCTAATTACAGATGTGCACAGGTGCAAAAAGGTATCAACAATAATTGATTTTTTTGACCAAAAATATTTTCCTCGTCATTCAACTCTTTCTACGGAAAACTATTAATGAGTTAAAATAAAATAAGTAACAGAAAATGAATATAAAATTGTTGTTACAAAAAAAGATTAGAGATATCGAAACCGAATAATAACGGCTAAAGCGTAACGGTAAAGATTGTGATTGTGAATATTGATAGTAAAAATATTGATTATTAGGCCTTATTGATTAAGTTCGTTTAATCTAATTTTTAGGAACACTTGCTTGTCTTGAAATTGTAGATCTGATGTTGACTTTAAAATTCTAATTTAAAGACATTCCATTTTAGAAAGAAAAATTCATCGATCAAACTATAACATTTTTATAAGCGATATTTAGGGTTAAATACAAACATACGGAATATCAATTTAAATGATATGTCAAGTAGAAACATGATGACTGAATCAGGCATGCTCCAATTGGCGTTTGCATTCATTATAATCCATAATAATATTCAGCTAATCCTAATTCGAATCCTGTTCAAATCCTGCATAATTTCAGCTGCACATACAACAACATTGCAGCGATCGCCGGTTGCAAGCACAACGGCGATTGTGTGAAGAATCGAACGGCCTGCAAGGCATGCCGGCTGCGCAAGTGCCTCCTGGTGGGCATGTAGAAGAGCGGATCTCGTTATGGCCTGCGCTCCAATTGGTTCAAGATACAATGTTTACTGCAGGAGCAGCAGGGCGGTGCAGGCGGCTTGGGCAGAGGTGCGACTGGCGCCAGCGTCAGCAATGCCAGTATGGATCAGCTGGCGCGGCTGCAACAGGCGAGCAATCAGGCGCGCCAAACCTACCGGGACAAAACGAATCCCTGCATCAAGTCGGCCACAGCAGCCACCTCAACGCCGACGATCAGATCGCTGCAGTCGGCAAGCGCAACGGCGCCGGTGACGGCATCGCAGCCAAGTATCTGAACGAGCAGCAGCATCGTCAGCTGAAGCTCGAGTCCCGCCTCAGCAAAACGCAAAGCACTGCGGCCGGGTAGCTCCGCATATGCGGGCAGCTCCGAGGCGGACATGGCGGAGCAGCAACAGCGACATCACAGAGAGCTCCTCGATATCTTTCACAGTCACTCAGAGCCGTTGTACAGCTCGATCACGCCGTTCACTCTGCCGCCAGCCGGACTAATGGGCAACTGCAACATGCCGCCACTGCCCTTGTTCAAGGAGCAATTCAAATCGGATCTGCTTTTTCCGTTCCCAACAGCCAGTCCGGCGGAGGACGAAGAGGAGGAGGAGCCCATCGCTCGCAAACCCTCAGAGGATGAATGGGTTGGGCTGAGTGTATTTCAGTGATTGAGTGAGTGAGCTTGTGAGTGAGTGAATTCAGTCGAGTGCCAACAAATCTAAACTAAGTATCCATATTTAGTTGATCTCTTGATAATTAGCCAGTGCTAATGAAAGTATGTACAAATTAATTGTTTTTAGCACAATTACCAACATTAAACCGATTCAAAATACTCGTATACATATAAATAGACATATATATAATTGAATGCCTGATTACGGTTTTTGATTAAAAAAAATATAATTCTTTATTCATCAAAACACGTCTGTTCAGTTTGGTGTACCAAATATAACTCTTCTTATGCTACTGGCTTAATCGATAAAGAAACCTCGCATTTTCGTTTTATTTCATGATTGGCTTATGGAGGCTTTTTGTTGCTTATGTTAGAATATGCTGACGAATGCGTTTGGAGTTATGATCGCTTGCTCCAGTTGGGTTTGTTATTGACAAAATTTGCTGTCGTTATAGTGTGAGGAGATTGGCGAGTGCAATATCGCCATCCATACTCGCACTAACGGCAGACATGGGCTGGCGCCAGCAAAAAGGTAGTGGAAAATTACCAAAGATCACGCCACCAAGGCGATCACGTGATCTTTGGTACAGTCGCGACAAAAGGCTGCGACGCAGTCCTATAAAAAGGGCGTCGCAGCATACAACAGCAAGTCAATCAGAAATCAGAGGTTCGAAAGTCAGTCAAAAAGTCAATCAGAGGTTAAAAGTCAAGTCCGTCGGAACCAAAAGTGATAATAAGCAGAAACTTTGCCCAAACAAATACAGAAGTGCGAGATCAATAGTGCAAACGCAAAACGACGTATGTCAAACAGGACGACACATAAGCAAGGAGCACCGAAGGACCACAGGCCGAAGGATCAACACCACACCGAAGGACACGCAGGCAATTGGAGTCCTGAAATCGGGTGACAGGTGTAATCCTTGCCACGCTTGAGCGTAGTGACATGCAAATCCGTGCCCACTAGATGAAAATAAGTAAGTGAAAACCTGTGTTCAGACAGACCTGGTGGAAAACCGGAGTACCGTACGGTGTCGCTGTCAGGCAGGCGAAGCAAAACGGTCCGTTACAAGCGTTAAGTGTAGGGTGCGTTCCTAAGTCGTTGTTTTTCACGGTTGCTTCGGCTTCATTTTCGATGGTTGGTGTCGTTGCTGCACCATTCTTATATTTAATTATTATTTGTTTTGGTAAATTTTTGAATTTGAACAAAGAATAGCTTATTATTACTATTGACAATATTGTTACCGA
Organism: Drosophila tanythrix; assembly: GCA_035043275.1. Lineage (NCBI taxonomy): Eukaryota > Metazoa > Arthropoda > Insecta > Diptera > Drosophilidae > Drosophila > Drosophila tanythrix. The sequence goes on along the minus strand of JAWNNC010000488.1, from coordinate 7,355 downwards.
TGTTAGGCTTATGATTAATAAGGTATTGCTTGTTCTTGTATTTTCTCTTATGAGTTCTTTAGTTTGTACGAATGCTAACGGCTCAGTTTTAGTTATATTATTAATTATATAAACGGTTTGTGTAAAATCAGATATTACATTTGGTTCTATGAAATTTATTTCATAGTTTTTTCTAGTTTTGTGAATTTACATTTAACTTTCATTTGTTTCATATTTGTTTTTGTTTATTTTCTTTCTCTTTTTGAAATTAGTTTTGTAATGTATTATTTTTCTACCTCTATTCGTTTTTTCGTGTTTGTTATCTTTTCTCGTTATGTTTTTTTTCTTCCTTTTTTATAGATTTTTTTCTTTGTTGCGTTCGTAATTCCATTTGTTTCATAAGTTGCTCTTAAAACGTTTGTTGTGTAATATTGATATTTTCCTAACTTGTCTAATATTTCGTCAATTACTGGTATGGGATATTTATCGCTAACTGTTTTTTCGTTAGGGCTTCGATAGTCTACGACTATTCTGTATTTCTTTTCTCTTTATGCATCTTCTTCTTTTATTTGCCTGTTAACTTCCTCATCATAGCTTTGAGGATATTTATAAGGTTTCCTATAACAAGGGTCATAATTTTTTGTATTGATAGCGTGTTTTACAGTATTTGTGAAAGTCAAATTGTCACTCTCTTTATACTGAATGTCGCTAAATTCAAAGAAAACTTTTGTTAACTTGTATTTTTCATCCTTATTTAGATGTTCTAATCTAAATTGATTGCTTTCTACTAATTAATTTTCTAGTGCGTATGCCGTATGTATGTCTTTTGTTAGTGGTGGGTCTTTGTATTCTTCTTCTTTATTTTCGTTATTGTAATTAAATAAAAATTGAAAATCATTAAGTTTATCAAATTCGTCTTCGTAGTTGATCTCACTTCTACAATCCTTAAGGAACGATCGGCCTAAGAGGATGTCAAAATTTTTGGAAAAATTATGAATGTAAAATTTCTGATCTGTCGGGCAAAGTTTGCTCGTATTTAGTTTTATTTTTCTATTTATGGTTTGGCAAGTAGTATTCTCTTTAGAATTTTTTAAGTTAAAGAAATTTTTATTCATTAAATTTACTGATGAACCTGTATCTATTAAGCATCGCAAGTTTTGGTAATTCATAACTATTCTTATGAATGGGGTTCTATGTTCATTTCCGAGGCTGTTAGATGAAAATTTTCAGTCCAGTCCATTTTTGATTGACCACTAGTGCTAGGTCGTTGTCTTTTCATTTATTTGGTTAGGCGGTCTATTATTATTACCATCTGATTGATAATTGAAAGGGTTTTGCCTTCAGCCTTCATTTAATTTTAAATGACATTCGTTGTACAATTGTTTATTAACTATTGGTTCGTTTTGAATATTTTGCTTTCTGTAATTTGTATTATAATTTTGTTGGTTCCTATAATTCTGATTATAATTTTGGTTGTTATTTGTTGAGGTTTAGGATAATATTTGTTATTATATTTATTGTACAGTGTGTTATTTGTAGGTTTTGATTTTTCTGATAAGCGGTCTTCATATAAACCTAGTTCTTGAGCTACTGCTTTTAATTTATCTGTTGTTGATATATCGTATCTCTCTAATTGCATGTATAATCTGTCTGGTAATCTTTTATGTATTACGTCTCTTAAAGTATTATTTAATGCCTTTGTGTACAGTGTTTTATTTTCGACATTGTTCTCTATTACTAACTTATTTAATATTACAAAGGATTTCTGCTCGAGTTCTTCGAGAAACTTACGAATACTTCCTCCGAAATATGTGTTGTAGACTCACCTTAATAGTTCTTCACATGGTGTTTGTGTTTTAAAGGTTGAAATTAATATGCTCCGTAGTGAATCATAATCTCCTGGTAAGTGTCTTAGTGTTGTTCTCATGGCTTCTCCATATAATTGCATCTGTATTGCGCTGTACATTATTAATGTCTGCCTTGACGGATCTGCTGCAGTGCTTTGTTCAATGTTGATTCCAGCATCTTTTCGTTTTTATTATTTTATTTATTTCTTTGTTTGAAGAATCTCTTGTACACAAGAAGAAAATTCTTCGTCGTCTGCTTAGCGTATTTATGTTTACTTTTTTAAAAAAAGATTTGCAAGGATCACGGGGTCCTTATGCGGATAACAGTTGATTTTCGCGGAACACTAGTGCGTTTTCCTGAAAGGTTTACGACGTTTCACGATATTTCAATATTATTATCCTACCGGCTGCGCCAATTGAATGTCTGATTACGGTTTTTGATTAAAAAAATTATAATTCTTTATTCATCAAAACACGTCTGTTCAGTTTGGTGTACCGGACTAATGAGCAACTGCAACATGAATTCAGTCGAGTCCAACAAATCTAAACTAAGTATCTTTATATTCTATCTCTATATTTAGTTGATCTGTATAATTCTCTTGATTATTAGCCAGCTAATGAAAGTATGTACAAATTAATTGGTTTTAGAACAATTACCAACATTAAACCGATTCAAAATACTCGTATACATATAAATAGACATATATATAATTGAATGCCCGATTACGGTTTTTGATTCAAAAAAATATAATTCTTTATTCATCAAAACACGTCTGTTCAGTTTGGTGTACCAAATATAACTCTTCTTATGCTACTGCATTTTCCCCGCATTTTCGTTTTATTTCATGATTGGCTTATGGAGGCTTTTTGTTGCTTATGTTAGAATATGCTGACGAATGCGTTTGGCGTTATGATCGCTTGCTCCAGTTGGGTTTGTTATTGACAAAATTTGCTGATGTTGCATAAGGGATTTGCGCGTGGCGTTATGATTGCTAATGTTTATGTGGCGTTGGCGTTGTTGCAGTGAATGTGACATGAGAGATCTGCTTGATCTGGATATGTCACTATATACTCGTATACATATGTATGTATATACACACATACAATATATATAAATAATGTTTAGCCAAATTTACAAGTGAATGTCTTTACTGTGACTGTTGTTTAATTATGTGAGTATATTTTTAATTTAATTTTAATTTGTATGTTGTTTTCGATAATTGACATTCTGTTTGTTTTTTACTTTTAAATAATTTATTTTACAGACATTTAAGTTATGAAAAAAAAAAACACTATGTAAGAGGCAGCAAAAAATAATTATAATAAAAAAAAACAATGAACTATAATCACATGGAACTTTGCTTCCACGTCGACTGTATTATGCTTCAATAATATTTACTTTATCTGTTATGCAAAGCGATTGTTAATCAGACACAAGACAAATGGCTGCTTAGCTAGAATAATATTTACTTACGTGGTTAGGGTACGGAAGCATAGCAGAGGCGTGTAACCATGTATGATATCATGTAATCTTTAAGGGTATCAACCAAAATGATATCAGCTTTTTTGAAAGTAATTTCTGCCAATGCTTGACATTACAAGTTGCTACGAATTGACACATGAACGGACTTTACTTTAGTGTGTATTTATACATGTTTCTCATTGGCTAGAGCTAAAGTGAAAAGTCAGCCACACTGCACACACTAATACAAAAGCAACAACAAATCACAGACACATTTAACCATTCAGACATTCATCTATTCGTTGGCTGTGTCTTGAAGTTCGAGCAGTCATAAATCGTCACAAAATTTTTGTTTTTGTACATATTGTGTTACATAAGTAGAGCTATGTTTTGGGTGGTCTATTTCATTTGGGTTCGAAACGGTTCGGATAGCATTCTTTATCTTAAGGATAACAACTAAATTTGTGAAAGATAATATACAATTATGATCCACATAGAGCAAACATGATAAATTATGTAAGAGATATGGTCCCATTTTCAATTAAATACGATCTCAGCGAAAAGCAACTGCTTTAAATTTATATCCGAGTTTGGTGAGTTGCAACGACATCAAGATTGCTCAGTGAAATCGCTTAAAGATCAACAACAACAACACGTTGCAGCAAGAGTTCAGAGTTGTCAATAAAAATTAATTGCCATTTTATTGCCACTGAATTCATCTCCTGCATACAAAGTACACAGAAAAATCACTACAGATTTTAAAGTACTGTCGCTTCGCAATGTGATTGGTAACATAAAATCACCAACATACGAGTAAACATATTTATTAACTGCTTACTCGAACAAAGTAAACTGTTATTTGATTTCGGTTTTATATGTATGTTGTAACGAACCTTTCTTCTTCTTTCGGCCGGGCTTAACCTCAGCCGAGCTGTGGGTCCTGCACAAATTTTAGTGGGTCGCAGCGTTTATATATATTAGTCGACTTGGTGTCCCTCGCCGGTATTCTCGAGGTTTAACAGCCGTCCACCGAAGCCCCTGGTCGGTTTCGACGAGCGATCTTGTTCGCAACGAATTGGCACCAGGCACTCCGCTCACTAGCTAGGCGAGTTCAAGGCTCCCACCTGTGTGACAGCTGCAAACGTACGGCTCTCCGGCTACCGCCAGGATTTCGCACGTACTCGCGTTGTCAGGGCACAGGGTTTGCCGCACTCACGTCGCTAGGCTCTTGCGAGTTTCGCCGTTGCCACAACTCAAGCGTGGCAAAGATTCACTCTTCTTACCCGACTTCAGGACCTCAATGTCCCGCGTAATCCCTCGGTTGGTGGCGGCGATTCCCTCGATGTTCCCTCGATGTTCCCTCGATGTTCCCTCGGTGTTCCCTCGATGTTCCCTCGGCGTCGAGTCCCTCGTTGTTCCCTCGGCGTCGTCTCTGGATTTTATTCACTGCGTATTGCCCGTCGGCGTCGTCTCTGGATTTTATTCACGGTGTATTGCACTTTTCACTTGTAGACCGACCGCGCTTTGTCTTATTTGGTTGACCGACTGACCTTGTCATCTCTTGTTGGCCGACCGACGTTGTCTTTTCTTGTTGACCGACTGACCTTGTCTTCTCTTGTTGGCCGACCGACGTTGTCTTTTCTTGTTGACCGACTGACCTTGTCTTCTCTTGTTGGCCGACCGACGTTGTCTTTTCTTGTTGACCGACTGACGTTGTCTTTTCTTATTGACCGACTGACCGCGTTCTGTGCTGCGACGCACTTCTTATTGTCTTCCCTCGCAGCCTTTTGTCGCGACTGTATCACGCGATCGGCGTGGTGGCGTGATTTTTGGTAATTTTCCACTCTGTTCTGCTGGCGTCAGCCAATGTCTGTCGTTAGTGTGAGTATGGATGGCGATATTGCGCTCGCCAAACTCTCAACTATAACGGCGCTTGTCCTGTATGACGCGGGCGCCAGACACGCTCACATTGCTGACCACCTGCCGTTGAAAGAGAGAGGGCGAAAAAGAGATAATTCGCCGCAACTGCAATCAGGGCCGGATTTCGGTCTGATATGCAGTTACTGTGAGGGGCGCATATAGCATAAATGTATATTCTATATACATTTATTTGCTACGGCTATATGGCTCCTCACACTCCCCCCTTCCTTCGGTAGTGGAAAATTTCCCCTCTTCAGCGGCGACGATCGGTGTTTTGTCCCTTTTGATTATGAGGCTGCGCACGTGCCTGCATATTTGTTAAATATTTTCCCGCCGGTGACCGTCTTCGCCAGTGTGCGTGGCTAACCAACGGTGTATTGTTTTTGTTGGTCCCTCACTTCTCTCTCTGTTCTTGTGTACACGCCTCTACACTAGTGCAAGCATTGCTATTGTCTGCATGGCTTTGCATATGCACTTGCACTAGTGTGCGTGACTAACTAACGGCGCCTGCGCCTAGTTTCGAGCGCTCTTATCAGTGCAGGTGTTGTTATTGTTTGCGACGAACAACTTTTTCGGCTGTGGTTATTCTTGCGCTCTCGTTTGCGCGAGCATTGTTGTGGCTGAATTCCGTCACAGCGACGAGCGAACGTTTTCGGCGGCCGCTGCACTTGCGCTCTCAACAGTGCGAGCGTTTGTTGTTGTTCGCACTGTACCAAAACGTTATCTCGAGCCGCTGCACTTGCGCTCTCACCAGTTCGAGCGTGGTTGTCGTTCGTGGACTTTGGCGATGATGTGATCATTCAGTATGACATTATCCATTCGTGTTCACCACTGTGTGCCTCAGCATGTATGCCTTGGACAAATTCGAGGAGCATCCGCATGCGCTGCCAGTGCTGGCCAAGGAGCTGGCCGGCCACAGCGTTGTCACCCGCATCATAACCAGCGAAACGCAGTTCCAAGCAGCCGGTGGCCTGGTGCAGGGTGTGCTTCTTCAGCCCGAGGAGCCGGGCGAGGAGCGCGGCAAGCGACGTGCCTGCATAGTGGGCACCTTCTACGACACCTCGACGGCGGAGGATATTCATCTCAATGATCTGGTGGCCACTCAGATAATACGCAACACTCCATCGCCGATGCTCCAACTGGAACAGAAGTCCAATCATGTCCTAGTCTCACACGTGAACGATGTGGGCTATCTGATGGTTCTGATACCCAACGATGATCTGAGCTTCGTGCAGCGGAGCATAACCAAAATAATGAGCAATGCGCTGCGCGACCATTGTTGTCGCCGCGCTCCGGGCTGTTTACCTGTTTTGGAGCCGCCTTAGGACTCCAATTAATGTTTATATTTCTGTTCATTATTCTTTTTATATTTAGGTGTATACGACCTTTGTATACCCCTTTTTTTTATTCTTACCCTTTCCTGTTGGGCGTTTATTTTAATTTCTCCTTGTATATTCTTTTATTTCTTTATATATAGGTGTATTTTTGTATACCCTCCTTTCTTTTTTTTACTATTCTTACCCTTTCCTATTGGGCGTTTATTTTATTATATATATATATTTCTTCTTATTATTATTTTAATTTTTAGGTGTATACGACCTTTGTACAGTATACCCTTTTTTTATTATTCTTACCCTTTCCTGTTGGGCGTTTATTTATTATATATTTCTTCTTATTTATTTTTATATAGGTGTATACGACCTTGTATATCCTTCTTTTATTATTCTTACCCTTTCCTGTTGCGCGTTTATTTTATTATATATATACATATATGAAAACGTAGGGGGGCAGGTCTTCCTTTCTTCTTCCTTTCTCCAGAAAAGACAGTTGATGAGTTTTGTTATTTCACTTGTATATTTATTTCACTTGAATAGATTTTTCTGTTTTTGTGTTTTGGGTACAATACGATTGAGTATGTTGATATGTGTGGATATGTGACTAATTAACAGCGCTGAGCGCTGAGAGGAGGTTGCATTGAAAGAAGAGAGGATGCGGATCGTAGGCTATGTTAAGTTAAAATACCAACAGCTGACATAGCATGGCTTAACATAACCCACATAAACATTCTCCCCCCTTGCAATGCTCAGCATTGTAAATGGATTCGAAAGGAGCATATTCCCTCGGCTATCTCAGCCGAACTCCGTGCT
>JAWNNC010000483.1:0-11886 GCA_035043275.1 Drosophila tanythrix | reverse complement strand
TAAAAAAACGGCTGAAATTTACGAAAAATTCAAAATGGCGGAAAATCAACAAAAACAGAAGAAATATAAGAATAATATGGAAAATCGACATATATGCGGAAAACCAATAAAAACTGCAGAAATTGCAGAAAATCACAAAATGGCGGAAATGGAAAATACAAAATGCCTCAAATTAACAAAAACTGCAGATAAATGCAAAATGGCGGAAAATAAGATAAAAATGTTTAAATATACAAAAATTCGGAAAATAAAAAAACGCTGAAATTTAGGTAAAATATAAAATGGCGGAAAATCAATAAAAAAAAGAAGAAGAAGAAAAACTCCAGAAAATACAAAAAACTCCAGAAAAATACAAAAAAATTAAAAACAGCATAATTTGCGACCAAAAAAAATGGCGGTAAATCCACACAAACCGCAGAAAAATACAAAATACGGAAAATCAAAAATAAATACAGAAATATTCGAAAACACAAATGCGGCAAATCAACAAAAACTGCAGAAAAATACAAAATTAAAGAAAATAAGAAAAAAATTCAGAAATATGCGCAACATACAAAAATTCGGAAATTTACGAAAAATTCAAAATGGCGGAAAATCAACAAAAACAGAAGAACTATACGAAAAATATGGAAAATCGACATATATGCGGAAAACCAACAAAAACTGCAGAAATTGCAGAAAATTACAAAATGGCGGAAATGAAAAATACAAAAATGCCTCAAATTAAACAAAAACTGCAGATAAATACAAAATGGAGGAAAATAAAAAAAAACAGCGGAAATATTCGAAAATACAAAAATGCGTCAAATCAACAAAAACTGCAGTAAATACAAAATGGCGGAAAATAAGATAAAAATGCTAAAATATACAAAAATTCGGAAAATAAAAAACGCTGAAATTTAGGAAAAATATAAAACGGCGAAAATCAATAAAAAAAAGAAGAAGAAAAGCTCCATAAAAATACAAAAAAAATTAAAAACAGCATAATTTGCGAACAAAAAAATGGCGGAAAATTAACAAAATCTGCAGAAATGTTCGAAAAATACTAAAAATGTGGTAAATCAGCACAAACTACAGAAAAATACAAAATGGCGGAAAATGAAAAATAAATACAGAAATATTCGAAAACACAAAAATGCGGCAAATCAACAAAAACTGCAGAAAAATGCAAAATGGCGGAAAATAAGAAAAAAAATGCTGAAATATACGAAAAATCCAAAAATTCGGAAACTAAAAAAACGGCTGAAATTTACGAAAAATTCAAAATGGCGGAAAATCAACAAAAACAGAAGAAATATAAGAAAAATATGGAAAATCGACATATATGCGGAAAACCAATAAAAACTGCAGAAATTGCAGAAAATACAAAATGGCGGAAATGGAAAATACAAAATGCCTCAAATTAACAAAAACTGCAGATAAATACAAAATGAAGGAAAATAAAAAAAACAGCGGAAATTTACGAAAAATACTAAAATGCGGAAAATCAACAAGAACAGCAGAAATATACGAAAAATACAAAAATGCGGTAAATCACACAATCTGCAGAAAAATGACAAATGGCGGAAAATAAAAATAGTACAGAAATATTCGAAAATACAAAAATGCGGCAAATCAACAAAAGCTGCAGATAAATGCAAAATGGCGAAAAATAAGATAAAAATGCTGAAATATACAAAAATTCGGAAAATAAAAAAAGCGCTGAAATTTAGGAAAAATATAAAATGGCGGAAAATCAATAAAAAAAAGAAGAAGAAGAAAAACTCCAGAAAAATACAAAAAAAAAACTCCAGAAAAATACAAAAAAAATTAAAAACAGCATAATTTGCGAACAAAAAAAATGGCGGTAAATCCACACAAACCGCAGAAAAATACAAAATGGCGGAAAATCAAAAATAAATACAGAAATATTCGAAAACACAAATGCGGCAAATCAACAAAATCTGCAGAAAAACACAAAATTGCGAAAATATGAAAAAATTCAGAAATATGCGAAACATCCAAAAATTCGGAAATTTACGAAAAATTCAAAATGGCGGAAAAATCAACAAAAACAGAAGAACTATACGAAAAATAAGGAAAATCGAAATAGTATGCGGAAAACTAACAAAACTGCAGAAATTGCAGAAAATTACAAAAAGGGCGGAAAATACAAAATAAATTCAGAAATATGCAAAAAATACAAAATGGCGGAAAATCAACAAAAAAAAAGCAGAAATTTACGAAAAATACGAAAATGCGGAAAATCAGCAAAAACAGCAGAAATATACGAAAAATATGAAAATGCGTCATTCCAAAAAAAATGGCAGAAATTACAGAAAAATACAAAATGGCGGAAATGGAAAATACAAAAATGCGGCAAATTAACAAAAACTGCGGATAAATACAAAATGGCGGAAAATAAAAAAAGCAAAAATTTGCGAAAAATACAAAAATTCGGAAAATAAAGAAGGGCTGAAATTTACGAAAAATTCAAAATGGCGGAAAATCAACAAAAACAGAAGAACTATACGAAAAATTAGAAAAATCGACATATATGCGGAAAACCAACAAAAACTGCAAAAAATACAAAAATTCGGAAACTAAAAAAACGGCTGAAATTTACGAAAAATTCAAAATGGCGGAAAATAAGATAAAAATGCTAAAATATAAAAAAATTCGGAAAATAAAAAAAACGCTGAAATTTAGGAAAAATATAAAACGGCGGAAAATCAATAAAAAAAAGAAGAAGAAGAAAAACTCCAGAAAAATACAAAAAAAAACTCCAGAAAAAATACAAAAAAAAATTAAAAACAGCATAATTTGCGAACAAAAAAATGGCGGAAAATTAACAAAATCTGCAGAAATGTTCGAAAAATACAAAAATGCGGTAAATCAACACAATCTGTAGAAAAGTGCTAAACGGTGGAGAATCAAAAATAAATGCAGAAATATCCGGAAAATACAAAAAATGAGGCAAATCAACAAAAACTGCAGAAAAATGCAAAATGCGGGAAAATACAAAAGAAATTACGAAAAATCAGAGAAATATTCGAAATTGCAGAAAACTATCGAAAAATAAGAAAATCGACATATGCGAAATCAACAAAAACTGCAGAAAAGTACATAACGGCGGAAAATAAGAAAAAAAAATGCAGAAACATGAGAAAAATACAAAAATATCGGAACTAAAAAAGGCTGAAATTTACGAAAAATTCAAAATGGCGGAAAATAAGATAAAAATGCTAAAATATACAAAAATTCGAAAATAAAAAAAACGCTGAAATTTAGTAAAAATATAAAACGGCGGAAAATCGACAAAAACAGTACAAATGTTCGAAAAATACAAAAATGCGGTAAATCAACAAAAATAGCAGAAAACGGCAGGAATTTACGAAAAATGTGAAAAGGCGGAAAATCAGCAAAAACAGCGGAAAATACAAAATGGCAAAACATAAGAAAAAAATGCAAAAATGTGCGAAAAATATGCGAAAAATACAATAATTCGAAATAATAAAAAAACGGCTGAATTTTAAGAAAAATACGAATGGCGAAAAATCAACAAAAACAGCAGAAAACGGAAGGAATTTACGAAAAATATGAAAAGGTTGAAAATCAGCATAAGCAGCGGAAAAATGCAAAATGGCAGAAATTAAGAAGAAAAACAGCAGAAGTTTACGAACAAAAAAATGCGGAAAATCAACAAAAACAGTAGAAATATACGAAAAAAATGAAATTGCTGCATACCAAAAAAAATAGCTGAAATTGAAGAAAAATACAAACGGGAGAAAAATAAAAATAAATGCAGAAATATACAAAATAAAAAAATGCGGCAAATCAACAAAAACTGCAGAAAAATACAAAAAAAAGAAAAACAGCATAATTTGCCAACAAAAAAAAAGGGGGAAAATCAACAAAAGCTGCAGAAATGTTCGAAAAATACAAAAATGCGGTAAATCAACAAAAACTGCAGAAAAATACAAAATGGCGGAAAATAAGAAAAGAATATGAAAATATGCAAAAAATACGAAAATTCGGAAAATAAAAAAAACGGCAGGAATTTATGAAAAATTTGAAATGGCGGAATATCAACAAAAACAGCAGGAATGTACGAAAAATGCCAAATGGCGGAAAATTATAAATAGCACAGCAGAAATTTAAGAACAAAAAAAGTGGCGAAAAATCAACAAAAACAAGCAGAAATATAAGAAAAATATGAAATTGCTGCATACCAAAAAAAAATAGCTGAAATTGAAGAAAAATACAAACGGGCGAAAAAATAAAAATAAATGCAGAAATATACGAAGTACAAAAAATGCGGCAAATCAACAAAAACTGCAGAAAAAATACAAAAAAAAAAGAAAAACAGCATAATTTGCGAACAAAAAAAGGGGGAAAAGCAACAAAAGCTGCAGAAATGTTCGAAAAATACAAAAATGTGGTAAATCAACACAAACTGCAGAAAAATACAAAATGGCGGAAAATCAAAAAAAAATACAGATATGTTGAAAATACAAAAATTCGTAAAATCAACAAAAATTGCAGAAAAATACAAAATGGAGGCAAATAAGAAAAAAATGCGAAATAAGCAAACATCCAAAAAATTCGGAAACTAAAGAAACGGCTGAAATGTACATAAAATTCTAAATGGCGGAAAATCGACGAAGCTGTGGAAATGTTCGAAAAAATACGTGGCCGCGGTAAATAAAAACACAATCTGCAGAAAAACTGCAAATGGCGGAAAATCAAAAATAAATGCAGAAATATTCGAAAATAAAAAATGCGGCAAATCAACCAAATCTGCAGAAAAATGCAAAATGGAGGAAAATTAGAAAAAAAAATGCAGAAATATGCAAAACAGCCAAAAATTCGGAAACTAAAGAAACGGCTGAAATTTACGAAAAATTCAAAATGGCAGAAAAATCAACGAAAACAGCAGAAAACGGAAGGCATTTGAGAAAAATATGAAAAGGTTGAAAATCAGCAGAAGCAGCGGAAAATGCAAAATGGCAAGAAATAAGAAGAAAAACGGCAAGTTTACGAACAAAAAAAAGGCGGCAAATCAACAAAAACAGTGAGAAATATTCGAAAAAAATGAAAATTCGGATTACCAACAAAAATTGCAGAAATTGCAGAAAAATACAAAATAGCGGAAAAAAATATAAATGCAGAATTGCGCGAAAATACAAAAATGCGTCAAATCAACAAAAACTGCAGAAAATACAAAATAAAAACGGTAGGAATTTACAAAAAATTGCGTAAAATAAAAAAAAAAACAGCTGAAATATGCGAAAAATATGAAAATGCGTCATTCCAAAGAAAATGGAAGAAATTGCAGAAAAATGCAAAATGGCGGAAAATATAAAATAAATACAGAAATATTCGAAAATACAAATTCGGCAAATCATTAAAAACTGCTGAAAAATACAAAATGGCTGAAAATAAGAAAAAAAATTCAGAAATATGCCAAAAATACAAAAATTCGGAAACTAAAAAACGGCTGAAATTTTGAAAAATTCAAAATGGCGGAATATCAACAAAAACAGTAGAAGTGTTCGAAATACAAAAATGCGGTAAATCAACACAAACTGAAATGCAGAAATATTGGAAAATGCAGCAATGCTGCCAATCAAAAAAGCTGCAGAAATTGCAGAAAAATACAAATAATACGTAAAAAAAAAAATTCGAAAAAAAATTCAGAAATATATCAAAAATACAAAATGGCAGAAAATAAGAAGAAAACAGCAGGAATTTTCGAAAAATAGGAAATGGCTGAAAATCAACAAAAACGGCCAAAATATACGAAAAATACAAAATGGTGGAAAATAAGAAAAAAAATTCAGAAATATGCGAAAAATACAAAAATTCGGAAACTAAAAAGACGGCTGAAATTTACGAAAAATTCAAAATTGCGGAAAATCGAAAAAAACAGTACAAGTGTTCGAAAAATACAAAAATGCGGTAAATCAACACAAACCGCCGAAAAATGCCAAATGGCGGAAAATCAAAAATAAATGCAGAAATATTCGAAAATACAAAAATGCGGCAAATTAACAAAAACTGCAGATGAATACAAAATGGCGGAAAATCAACAAGAGCAGTAGAAATATAGGAAAAATACGGAAAATCGACAAATATGCGGAAATCCAACAAAAACTTCAGAGATTGCAGAAAATAATAATGGCAGGAATTTACTAAAATTATGAAATGGCGGCAAATAAGAAAAAAACAGCAGAAATATACGAAAAATATGAAAATGCGTCATGCGGAAAATAAAAATAAATACAGAAATATTCGAAAATACAACAAAAACTGCAGTAAATACAAAATGGCGGAAAATAAGATAAAAATGCTAAAATATACAAAAAATTCGGAAAATAAAAAAAACGCTGAAATTTAGGAAAAATATAAAACGGCGAAAATCAATAAAAAAAAAGAAGAAGAAAAACTCCATAAAAATACAAAAAAAAATTAAAAACAGCATAATTTGCGAACAAAAAAAATGGCGGAAAATTAACAAAATCTGCAGAAATGTTCGAAAAATACTAAAAATGCGGTAAATCAGCACAAACTACAGAAAAATACAAAATGGCGGAAAATGAAAAATAAATACAGAAATATTCGAAAACACAAAAATGCGGCAAATCAACAAAAACTGCAGAAAAATGCAAAATGGCGGAAAATAAGAAAAAAAATGCTGAAATATACGAAAAATCCAAAAATTCGGAAACTAAAAAAACGGCTGAAATTTACGAAAAATTCAAAATGGCGGAAAATCAACAAAAACAGAAGAAATATAAGAAAAATATGGAAAATCGACATATATGCGGAAAACCAATAAAAACTGCAGAAATTGCAGAAAATCACAAAATGGCGGAAATGGAAAATACAAAAGCCCTCAAATTAACAAAAACTGCAGATAAATACAAAATGAAGGAAAATAAAAAAAACAGCGGAAATTTACGAAAAATTCTAAAATGCGGAAAATCAACAAGAACAGCAGAAATATACGAAAAATACAAAAATGCGGTAAATCAACACAATCTGCAGAAAAATGACAAATGGCGGAAAATAAAAATATATACAGAAATATTCGAAAATACAAAAATGAGGCAAATCAACAAAAGCTGCAGATAAATGCAAAATGGCGGAAAATAAGATAAAAATGTTTAAATATACAAAAATTCGGAAAATAAAAAAAACGCTGAAATTTAGGTAAAATATAAAATGGCGGAAAATCAATAAAAAAAAGAAGAAGAAGAAAAACTCCAGAAAATACAAAAAAAAACTCCAGAAAAATACAAAAAAAATTAAAAACAGCATAATTTGAGACCAAAAAAAAATGGCGGTAAATCCACACAAACCGCAGAAAAATACAAAATGGCGGAAAATCAAAAATAAACACAGAAATATTCGAAAACACAAATGCGGCAAATCAACAAAAACTGCAGAAAAATACAAAATTGCAGAAAATAAGAAAAAAATTCAGAAATATGCGCAACATCCAAAAATTCGGAAATTTACGAAAAATTCAAAATGGCGGAAAATCAACAAAAACAGAAGAACTATACGAAAAATCAGGAAAATCGACATATATGCGGAAAACCAACAAAAACTGCAGAAATTGCAGAAAATTACAAAAAGGGCGGAAAATACAAAATAAATTCAGAAATATGCAAAAAATACAAAATGGCGGAAAATCAACAAAAAAAAGCAGAAATTTACGAAAAATACGAAAATGCGTCATTCCAAAAAAATGGCAGAAATTACAGAAAAATACAAAATGGCGGAAATGGAAAATACAAAAATGCGGCAAATTAACAAAAACTGCGGATAAATACAAAATGACGAAAAATAAAAAAAAAGCAAAAATTTGCGAAAAATACAAAAATTCGGAAAATAAAGAACGGCTGAAATTTACGAAAAATTCAAAATGGCGGAAAATCAACAAAAACAGAAGAACAATACGAAAAATTAGAAAAATCGACATATATGCGGAAAACCAACAAAAACTGCAAAAAATACAAAAATTCGGAAACTAAAAAAACGGCTGAAATTTACGAAAAATTCAAAATGGCGGAAAATAAGATAAAAATGCTAAGATATAAAAAAATTCGGAAAATAAAAAAAACGCTGAAATTTAGGAAAAATATAAAACGGCGGAAAATCAATAAAAAAAAGAAGAAGAAGAAAAACTCCAGAAAAATACAAAAAAAAACTCCAGAAAAATACAAAAAAATTAAAAACAGCATAATTTGCGAACAAAAAAAATGGCGGAAAATTAACAAAATCTGCAGAAATGTTCGAAAAATACAAAAATGCGGTAAATCAACACAATCTGTAGAAAAGTGCTAAATTGTGGAGAATCAAAAATAAATGCAGAAATATCCGAAAATACAAAAATGAGGCAAATCAACAAAAACTGCAGAAAAATGCAAAATGCGGAAAATCAAAAATAAATAGAGAAATATTCGAACACTCAAAAATGCTGCAAATCAACAAAAACTGCAGAAAAGTACAAAACGGCGGAAAATAAGAAAAAAAATGCAGAAACATGAGAAAAATACAAAATATCGGAAACTAAAAAAAGGCTGAAATTTACGAAAAATTCAAAATGGCGGAAAATAAGATAAAAATGCTAAAATATACAAAAATTCGGAAAATGAAAAAAACGCTGAAATTTAGTAAAAATATAAAACGGCGGAAAATCGACAAAAATAAAGTACAAATGTTCGAAAAATACAAAAAATGCGGTAAATTCACACAAAAATAGCAGAAAACGGCAGGAATTTACGGAAAATGTGAAAAGGCGAAAAATCAGCAAAAACAGCGGAAAAATACAAAATGGCAAAAACATAAGAAAAAATGCAAAATGTGCGAAAAATATGCGAAAAATACAATAATTCGAAAATAATAAAAAACGGCTGAATTTTAAGAAAAATACGAATGGAAAAAAATCAACAAAAACAGCAGAAAACGGAAGGAATTTACGAAAAATATGAAAAGGTTGAAATCAGCATAAGCAGCGGAAAAATGCAAAATGGCAGAAATTAAGAAGAAAAACAGCAGAAGTTGACGAACAAAAAAATGCGAAAAATCAACAAAAACAGTAGAATATAATGAAAAAAATGAAATTGCTGCATACCAAAAAAAATAGCTGAAATTGAAGAAAAATACAAACGGGCGAAAAATAAAAAATAAATGCAGGAAATATACAAAATAAAAATGCAGCAGCAAATCAACAAAAAACTGCAGAAAAATACAAAAATGCAGAGGTGGAAAATCAGCATAAATTTGCGAAAACAAAAAAAAGGTGGAAAATCAACAAAAGCTGCAGAAATGTTCGAGAAATAGCAAAAAATGCGGTAAACTCAACAAAAAACTGCAGAAAAATGACAAAATGGCGGAAAATAAGAAAAGAACATAGAAATATGCATAAACATACGAAAATTCCGAAAAATAAAAAAAAACGGCAGGAATTTATGAAAAATTTGAAATGGCGGAATATCAACAAAAACAGCAGGAATGTAACGAAAAATGAAACAATTGACGGAAAATTATAAATAGAACAGCAGAAACTTACAGAACAAAAAAAATGGCGAAAAATCAACAAAAAAAGCAGAAATATGAAAAATATGAAATTGCTAGCATAACCAAAAAAAAATAGCTGAAATTGAATGAAAAATACAAACAGGCAGAAAAATGCATAAATGCAGAAATATACGCAAAATACAAAAAATGCGGCAAATCAACAAAAACTGCAGAAAAATACAAAATGAAGGAATCTAGAAAATTGCGGAAAACAAAAAAAGAAATCACGCTGCAAATATCCGAAAAATACGAAAATGCGTTGATCAACAGAAACTTGGAAGAAATTGCAGAAAAACACACAAATGGCGGAAAATAACGAAAAATGCAGAAATATGCGAAAAATACCAAAAATTCGGCAAATCAGCAAAAATTGCAGAAAACTACAAAATGGCGGCAAATAAAAAATAAATGCAGAAATATCGAACAAAAAATCGGACTAGAAATGGCTGGAAAATTACAAAAATAAATGAGAAATATCTACAAAAACACGAAAATGCGAAAAATCATGCGAAAAATAGAAAATATTGAAAAATCATGAAAAAGCAACTGCCAAAGAAAATGGCAGAAAATACAGAAGAAAAATAGCGGAAGTTGAAAACACAAAAATGCGACAAATCAACAAAAACTGCAGATAAATACAAAATGGCGGAAAATAAGAAAAAAAACGCAAAAATTTGCGAAAAATACAAAAATTCGGAAACATAAAAAAACGGCTGAAATATGCGAAAAATTACAAATGGCGGAAAATCAACGAAAACAGAAGATCAATACGAGAAATTAGACAAGTCGACATACATGCGGAAAACCAGCAACGAGCTGTCGACGAAAAGTGCTCGCCGCCAAAATTTGCGCAGCGGCGAAGATACAAAATCGACATTCAGAGATATGTCCAGAAAAATACAAAATGGCGGGAAAATCAGCAAAAAACAGCAGAACATCTGCGAAAAATACGACTGGCGCGGAAAAATCAGCAAATAAATGCGCGAGAAGTGTATTCGAAAAATATGGCGCAAAAACTTGCGGTGACCAACTACAATGGCGGAAAATAGCTAAACGGTGGTAGAATGCGCAAAAATAAATGCAGAAATATCCGGAAAATACTAACAAAATTAGGCAAAGAGCAGACAAAGAGACAGCAGAGAAAGAGCGAGAAAAGGCGGAGATGGAAAATACAAAAATAGCCGCAAATGTAACAAACTGCAGAGAAATACAAACTTCGAGAGATACAAAAAAAATTAACAGCGGATAATTGCAGTCGAAAAATACCAAAATGCGGAAAATCAACAAAAACTAGAAGAATGTCGAAAAATCACAAAAAGATGCGGAAAATCAAACACAAACTGCAGAAATATGCAGAAAAATACCAATGGCGGAAAATCAAAAATAAATAGCAGAAATATTCGAAAACTACAAAAATGCGTGCAAATCAACAAAAAATGCAGAAAGTACAGAAAAAATACAAAATGGCGGAAATGAGAAAAATACAAAATATCGCAAATTAACAAAAATTGCAAGATAAATACAAAATGGCGGAAAATAAGAGAAAAATCAAAAATTTGCGAAAAATTCGAAAATAAAAAAAGACGCTGAAATTTACGAAAAATATAAAATGGCGGAAAATCAACAAAAACAGAAGAAAATACGAAAAATACAAAGCTCCATGATGAAATCACAAAAACTCCAGAAAAATACAAAACATCGGAAACTATAAAAAATGGCTGAAATTTACAAAATATTCAGAAATGTCTGAAAATAAATTGATATAACAATGCTGCAGAAAAATGCAAAATGGCGGAAAATAAAAATAAATGCAGAAATATTCGAAAATAAAAACGGCAAATCAACAAAAATTGCAGAAAAATGCAAAATGGAGGCAAATAAGAAAAAAATGCAGAAATATACGAAACATCCAAAAATTCGGAAACTAAAGAATCGGCTGAAATTTACGAAAAATTCAAAAATGCGGTAAATCAACACAATCTGCGGAAAGGAATGACAAATAGCGGAAAATCAAAAAAAATGCAGAAGTATTCGAAAATGCAAAATTGCGGCAAATCAAGAAAAACTGCAGAAGAATGCAAAATGGCGGAAAATCAAGAAAAAAGCTAGAAATATACGAAAAATTGAAAATTCGGAAACTAACAAAATTGCAGAAATTTACGAAAAATTCAAAATGGCGGAAAAAACAAAAAGAAGAAATATAAGCAGAATTAAGGAAAATCGACATATGTTCGGGCAAATCAATAAAAGCTGCAGAAATTGAATACAAAATGGCGGAAATGGAAAATACCAAAATGCCTCAAATTAACTAAAACT
>JAWNNC010000474.1:0-130459 GCA_035043275.1 Drosophila tanythrix | reverse complement strand
CGTGTTAGTAAGAAGGAGCTAAACCTTTGTTATTTAGAGTTGGAGCCGCCTGCGAATAACAAAGAGATTTGCAACCTACGCTCCATTTCTCAGGTGCGCATTTCTGTTGAAGGCCATGATCGACATATGGACAACCATCAGTGCCACCGCTGCCAGGAATTTGGCCACACTATGAAATATTGCCAAAAGCAGCATCGCTGCGTAAAGTGTGGTTCTGCACATGCAAGTCAGGTGTGCGAAAAACCATTGGATGCTGACCCGAAATGTGCTAACTGCGGAGGAATCCATCCAGCAAGCTGGAAAGGATGCCCAGCTTATCATCGCGTTGCCAAGGAAAGCAAGCTTGTGGCTCAGTCTGGAAGCCCGGCTCCTATACACACAGAACACTTTTCAAATGCTGATGACTGCAAACGGCTCCTCAACTCCTGCAGCAACTTAGGCAACTGCCGACCATCAGCAGGAGAGTCACCATCAGCAACAACAACAGCCACAACTGCAGCACCGCCAGCAGCTGCAGCAGCAGCAACAACAACCTTTTCCGCAGCAAGCAGCAAAATCGTGGATTAATCAAATTCAAGTCTTGCAGAACAAGTTGCTAAGAGACATCTCTGGTGCTCTGGAGCAATATTACGCTGCGCAACGACTGTCATGAGGCAAATAAACCGCCATAAAAGTCGTTACAATGACCGGTTGCATTACAATGTGAACCCATTGACTTGCTCACTAGGGTCAAACACATCCCGCAGACGTTGAAAGCGCCTCCACACCAGCGACCTCTGAACAGCTGGTAGTTAATTGTTACGTTAATGTGCAACAAATATTATATTTAATGTTATATTTGATGTTATGTAATATTGTAATATGTTAAAACCAGTTATTATTTATACATTCTAGGAAACAATATTTTATAACCTTTGAATAGGTTGATCAATATTAAATAAAATTGCTACATTAAAAAAAAAAGAATACAATGCAAAAAGATAAACATAATACATGTGTGATCTCATCTTCGATAAATGAGACGAATCTACTATGTGATTTACGGTCTGCATTATCATGAATCATCAATCCGCGCCTATGTAACCAAGTTACTTGCGCGAATTGGCACATCCTTTGCTCCAAAAATATTAATATTATTAGCATCCTGGGGATGCCCGGATGACCTTAGCTTTCGATACTTCCTGATGCGTCAAGTTGCTAACTGCAAATATTTTTTGAAGCATTACGCACTGACTGAGCCTGCTGATTTGGTAGCACGCATTCATCAAATAACGAGATATCTCTCAAATTTTGCAATTCAAATCTCCAAAAATGTAACATCTGCTTTTAATAACCTTGAAGTGATGTGCATATTAATATTGTCAGAAATTGAGTACAATTTGCACC
Organism: Drosophila tanythrix; assembly: GCA_035043275.1. Taxonomy (NCBI): domain Eukaryota; kingdom Metazoa; phylum Arthropoda; class Insecta; order Diptera; family Drosophilidae; genus Drosophila; species Drosophila tanythrix. Next base: position 129,073 of record JAWNNC010000474.1, on the reverse strand, counting down.
GTAACTTTTTTGATACCTGACAGTAACAAGGAACAACATGTAAACATGATCCGGAGAGAGGATATTCCCTACCGTATGGTGACCCAATTTGTAACTCTGACATCGGAACAACTGTGCGTAGCGACGCCCACACTAGTTGATTCCATACAACGAACTTTCCTTCTGCAATTGACGCCGTGAGTTGCACAGATCTTCTTGAGAATAAGTTGGCGGAATCGGAATATTAAAGCTCGTTTTGATAAATTAGTTGTAAGAAACACTTTGATACCATACATAATGAGAGCTGATAACAGGTAGCAAAGAACACGGTGGGTGTAACCAAGAAATTAATATATATTTGAACGTTGAAGTACTAACGAGCAGCACATTCAATTGACCTAAACGATACCAAGCACGGGCTTGTTAACGCACGGACCCAAGCAAAACTGCAACCCACCTCCCACCCAACCGACCGAGGGGTGCGCCGCATAACGAGCGGTTACGAAGTTCGTCAAATGAAAGAAAGATGTGAAAGGGCAGCTGTTTTAATAAATGAGAAGGAGGAAGCACAACTTATTATGTAAAAAACGTATTATAATTTGAACACAATATTCTAAAGGGGTTATGGATAGCATAATTGGAACTGCAACTTTGAAGAGAAAGAGGCAGAAAATTCCTTGTATTTCTGATTGGAACTGTAAAATTAAGTTGGCTGAAGAATCAATCTACCCGTTTATAAGCTTGGGTAAAAAAATAACACCAAGCATTGTTCTACGATAAGAAAGAGAAGGAAGATTGATTAACAAAAGTCTACTACGGTAAGAAGGTAAGATAATATTAGTATTCCAATTAATACCCCTAAGGGCAAATAATAGGAACTGTTTTTGTGCGGATTCTATTCTATCCTGATGAACCTTGTAGTTGGGTGACCATATACAAGATCCATATTGTAGAATAGGACGCACAAGTGAAATATAAAGAGTTTTAGTAATGTATGGATCGTCAAATCGCTTAATGAAACCCAGGACTCCAAAGGATCGATTAATAGAGGAAGAAATGTGCTTGTCGAACTTAAGCTTGGGATCTAAAAGTATTCCCAAATCGGCGATACATTCAATGCGTTCCAGTGGGTTGCCATGAAGTATTTAAATAGGGCTATCGCCTATAGAAAGACATAAATTTGCATTTTTCACAATTAAGATTTAAAAAATTTATACGACACCAGGCTTCAAAACTATATAAGTCAGCCTGAAGCCTCTGTCCAGCAAACGAGTCGGTAGACGACAGACACAATTTTACATCATCGGCGTACATTAGTACCCGAGAATGACTTATAACGGACGGAAGATCATTTATAAATAAAGTGAATAGCAAAGGGCCAAGGTGACTTCCTTGCGGTACTCCGGAAGTAACCCGAACAGACTTTGAGATAGAACCTTTAAAGTAAACTTTCTGTGTCCTACGCGTTAAGTAGTTTGAGATCCAACCAATTAAGTTATTTGGGAATCCCAGAAGATTAAGTTTGTGAAGTAGCAACGAATGATTTACGGAATCAAATGCCTTACTAAAGTCAGTGTAAACGACCTCCGTTTGCATTTTATTTTGAAATTCCTTAATAACAAAAGAAGTGAATTCTAAAAGGTTAGTCGTGGTAGATCTATATTTCATAAACCCGTGCTGGCAGGGCGAAATTAAGGATCTACAAAGATGTTGTAGTTGAGTGGTTACCAATTTCTCAAAAATCTTAGGAACAGCGGACAATTTAGATATACCTCTATAATTTTTAACATTTGATTTGTTTCCTTTTTTAAGGAGACGAATAATAAATGATTCTTTCCAAATATTTGGAAAGGAGCACAACTCCACAGATAGTTCAAAAAGTTTAATCAAAGGCTTCAAAAGACCATTAGCACAGTACCTAAGCACACAGCCAGGTACACCATCAGGTCCCGGTAAAAATACCGGCTTAATGACATTTAGTTCATTAAGTAATGAGCTCTCCGTTATCAAGAGACCAAAAATGCAATTAGAGCCACTAACCAGGTAAGGATATGGCAGCACCAACTGATGATTATGGGAACTATAAGTAGTTTGAAAAAAATCGGCAAATAAATCGGCAATGGCCAGATCTGAGTCTGCAGTCTTGTTTTCAAAAAATACGGTAGCAGGAAGTATTGTTGAGCCTCGCTTAGCATTAACAAAATCATAAAAATGTTTAGGATCCCGCTGAAACTGTAAACTACAGCTTCTTAGGTAATACTTATAACATTTGTTATTTATAGCCAAGAAATTGGATCGTGCAATCAAGTAACGAGAGTAATCCAAGGAAGAGCCAGTTTCCCTGAATTTCTTATACATTCTTGACTTTTTATTCTTGAACCTGATCAACTGCCTCGTAAACCACAAAGGTTTGGTAGACCTACATTGCTCAACGTCCAACGTATTATAAAAGACCCCGATTGCATCATCCATGTCATCACAATTATAATGACGGGACCAGTCAGTCTGCGATAAGAAACTTGACAAAGTCGGTTTTCCGAAATTGACGAACGCGCCCTGAAAACTTGTTATCCTGACTTGGTGCAGGAGTAGGCAAATCAAACAACACCTCCAACGTTGGGTGATAGGAATCTTCAGGATAGGATATTGGTTCAGAACGGGAGACAGAAAAGAAGGAGGGATCCATGACAAAAATCAGATCAAGCATCTTATTTAACGAATTCGGGATAGCATTGATTTGACACAGTGATATCCCAAATAAGCCCTCCAAAAACTCACTACGAGTCGTGGTTGACAAAGCACTTGAATCAGGACAAGGCGTCCATGTAGTTCCAGTGAGATTAAAATCACCAAGTACTACAAGAAAATCACGATCAGAAAGCTGTGAAGACACAGAAAGTATAGCAGCCAAATGGGAAGAATACAAAGAACTATCTGAAGAAGCTGGAATGTAAGAACAGGTTATAAAAAGACCAATACCATTAATAAGTAATTTAACAGCAATAAACTCTATATCCATAAAAACATCTGTCATTACTAATCTGCATTGATAGCAATAAGTACACCCCCACCACGCCTGGGAGTCCGATCTCTTCCATAGATAGAGAATCCATTACAGAGGATCTCAGAATCTATGATGTCGGACCTTAACCACGTTTCAGTAAATACAACGACATTAAACAGAAAGGAAATACTATTTAGGTATAGATTTGAAAGCTTACTACAGATAACTCTTGCATTTTGATAGCCACGTGAGAGTTTTAGTTTTTGAACTACCAAATACAGCAAGAGGTTTACTTGCACTAGCAGTAGAAGAAAGTACAGCAATCGGAGGCCGATTTTTCTTTTTTGCAGTATATTCTTTTACAATAACATGGTCCGGCCAGAATTCTTATCCACAAATGGTGCTAAAGTGTTCTGCCGGAACATTTATTTTAAACGAAGATGTTTCCCGAATATATGAGAATTGGAATTTTTCCACAGTAACGATGGCTTTAGATTTGGCTAGGATAAAAGCCTTGACATCCTCATCCGTGAAACAAATATTTGTTTCTTTGGTGGAACACCTACCAGGGTCACGTTAGGAACCTTAATAGTAGCATCCGGTGGAGCTATTGCTTTGGTTAAGCGACCATTTGATTCAATTGATGTGTTAGCACCTAAATGTTGAATTGCATCCACGGCGCTAACAATCTATGAATCGACCACGATTTCGGGGATAGAAGCAACAACATCCATGGCCGAAGTGTTGTTATCATCACTTTTATCTGGTATTTGTGAAGATGGAGAAGACAGATTAATCAATTCTTTGTGGGCAATTGAGGAGGGATGGGAGGTTCATTTGGGCCAACAGACAGCTTAAAATTGGCCTTTTTACGCTTCGGAGATTCATATCTTTGAGGTCTTTCTCCATAGCTGAGAATCCTTCAAAAAGTTTTTTAAACCTACCAAAAAGATATTCAATGTCATTTTTGGTCTGCCTGATGAATCCCATAATGTCCCTCTCAACATCCCTGCAGTTCTCACATGTCCACTTTAAGCCTGCTTTGGACTCAATCATGTCCGTAATACGTCCGTTTAGACCAGCACATTTTTCGTGTGATACATTATCACACAGCCAGCAACCAACAAAGTCCATCTTAATGTTTGCACGGACCTGGCACTTTTTGTTGTAGCAGACATTCGCCATATTAAAGGGGTAAATAATTTAAATTAATAAAAATTTAAGAAACACCTTAAGAATAAACAGACACGGAACAAGCTCAAAGAACACACAAGGGTTAAAGTATTACAACAGATGTTATGTACTCTAACGAACCTTTCTTCTTCTTTAGGCCGGGCTTAATCTCAGCCGAGCTGTGGGTCCGTGCAACAAATTTGTATTTGTGCGAAGCGGACAATTGACCCAGCGCTTTATATATGTTAGTAGATTTGCTGTCCCTCGCCGGTGTTCTCGAGGTTTAACAGCCGTCCACTGAAGCCACTGGTCGGTTTCGACGAGCGATCTTGTTCGCAACGAGTTGGCTCCAGGCACTCCGCTTACTAGCTAATCGAGTTCAAGGCTCCCACCTGTGTGACAGCTGGCAAACGTACAGCCCTCCGGCAACCGCCAGGATTTCGCACGTACTCGCGTTGTCAGAGCACAGAGTTTGCCGCACTCACATCGCTAGGCTCTTGCGAGTTTCGCCGTTGCCACAACTCAAACGTGGCAAAGATTTACTCTTCTCACCCGACTTCAGAACCTCAATGTCCCGCGTTATCCCTCGGTTGGTGGCGGCGATTCCCTCGTTGTTCCCTCGATGTTCCCTCAGCGTCGAGTCCCTCGTTGTTCCCTAGGCGTCGTCTCTGGATTTTTATTCACTGTGTATTGCGCGTGCTTTTCATGTTACTCTTTTTACTTGTTGACCGACTGCGCTTTTACTTGTTGACCGACCGCGCTTTTACTTGTTGACCGACTGACCGACTCCTGGTTGACCGACTGACAGCGTTTTGTGCTGCGACGCCCTTCTTATAGACCTCCCTCGAAGCCTTTTGTCGCGACTGTATTAGGGATCACGCGATCGGCGTGGTGGCGTGATCTTTTGTAATTTTCCACTCTTCTGCTGGCGTCAGCGAATGTCTGTCGTTAGTGTGAGTATGGATGGCGATATTGCGCCCGCCAAACTCCTCACACTATAACGGCGCTTGTCCTTTATGACGCGTGCGCCAGACACGTTCACATTGCTGACCACCTGCTGTTGAAAGAGAGAGGGCGAAAAAGAGCGAATTCGCCGCAACTGCAATCAGGGCCGGATTTCGGTCTGATATGCAGTTAGTGTGAGGGGCGCATGTAGCATAAATGTATATTCTATATAATTGAATGTCTGATTACGGTATTTGATTTAAAAAAAATATAATTCTTTATTCATCAAAACACGTCTGTTCAGTTTGGTGTACCAAATATAAATCTGCTTATGCTACTGGTTTAATCGATAAAGAAAGTTCGCATTTGCGTCTTATTTCATGATTGGCTTATGGAGGCTTTTTGTTTAAAATAAAATTGCTTATGTTAGAATATGCTGACGAAGGCGTTTGGCGTTATGATCGCTGGCTCCAGTTGGGTTTGTTATTGTTAGAATATGCTGACCAAGGCGTTTGTCGTTATGATCGCTGGCTCCATTTGGGTTTGTTATTGACGAAATTTGCTGATGTTGCATAAGGGATCTGCGCGTGGCGTTATGATTGCTAATGTTTATGTTTATGCTTATGTGGCGTTGGCGTTGTTGCATGCGTTGGCGTTGGCGTTGTTGCAGTGAGTGTGGACATGAGAGATCTGCGTGATCTGGATATGTCACTATTGTGAGGAGCCATATAGCGTTGGCAATTAAATGTATGTAAATATACATTTATGCTATATGCGCCCCTCACAGTAACTGCATATCAGGCCGAAATCCGAACCTGATTGCAGTTGCAGCGAATTCGCTCTCTTTCGCCCTCTCTCTTTCATGCGCAGGTTGTCAGCCATATAAGCGTGTATGATACACCGTCCGTTAGGACATGTGCCGTTATAGTGTGAGGAGTTTGGCGAGTGTAATATCGCCATCCATACTCACACTAACGGCAGACATGGGCTGGCGCCAGCGAAAAGGTAGTGGAAAATTACCAAAGATCACGCCACCAAGGCGATCACGTGATCTTTGGTACAGTCGCGACAAAAGGCTGCGACGCAGGCCCATAAAAAGGGCGTCGCAGCACTCAACTCGGTCAGTCAGTAAAATTAAAAGTGAGACTCAACTCTCAGTCAAAAACTAAAAGTGAATAAATCAAGAATCAGAAGTCCGTCAGAATTAAAGTGAAAATAAGAAGAAACTCTGCCCAACCATACACAGAAGGGCAAAATCAAACAGGACGACACAGAAGCACCGCGCCGAAGGATCAGCACCGCGCCAAGGAACACCACCACGCCGAAGGACACACAGGACATTGGAGTCCTGAAGTCGGGTGAGAAGTGTAATGAAATGTAATGAATAACCAGAGTGCCGTACAGTGTCGCTGTCGGGCAGGCAGAACCACTAATATCCCTAGCAGTGCGCGAGGCGTCTGGAGCAAAACTCTCGCGAACAGGTGCACGCTTCAAAGCTGAACAAGGGCTTCAGTGGACCGTCGTCACCCGCGGTACACACATACATCTGTACACACTCCCCCTTCCTTCGGTAGCGGAAAATTTTCTCTCTTCAGCGGCGACTATCGGTGTTTTGTCCCTTTTGCTCCGTGCGCCGCCGACACTTTTATTCGATAGCGCCGGCCGGCACCATAGGAGTAGGGATGTCCGTCTGCTGGGACCCGGGTGGTTGTCGATTTCTTCCATTCCGCGTTGGCGTCGAGAGCGGGCTGTTGACACCGCACCTTTGCTCGCGGCGACTGGAGCGTTGTCTCCGGGCACGCTTTCTGTTGTTGGGTGATAAGTTCGGTGTACAACGGCGGTGGTGGTGGTGGTGGTCTTGCCGCCTAGTGCTCGGCCTTTTCACCGGTTGTTGCACCGGCCGTATCGTGGGTACCTCATCTTCCAACTGCCATTCGGGTGGCACTCGCACGTCTTCCTGCCACCTGTACACCACGGTGACGGTGTGCGTCCACTGCCCGGCGTCAAAAGTACGTTTGTACTCCCGGGTTCGTTGTAGCTGCGGCTTCGCGGGGCGTGGACACTCGTCCTCCTCGTCCGAGGAGATGATGATGAACTCGTCCGTCCGGGGCTCGAAGGGCATCGTCTCTTCGTCGTCCGGGTTTGGTGGCTCCGGCGACGTGATGGTTTGACCGGAGTTAGAGTCGGCGTCGTCGTCGTGCCCGTCGTCCGTCTCCTCTTCCCAGTAGACTCCCTCTTCGTGCTGGATTCTAGCTTCGCTGGGCCTGGCACCGGGATTTGGGGTCGACCGGCTTTTATCACTGGCGGCCGCGTTATTGTATCCGTTATCGTTCATGTCACTTTTGATTATGAGGCTGCGCGCGTACCTGCATATTTGTTGTATATTTTCCCGCCGGTGACCGTCTTCGCCAGTGTGCGTGGCTAACCAACGGTGCATGGTTTTTGTTGGTCACTCACTTCTCTCTCATTTTTTGTGCACTCCTCTAGACTAGTGCAAGCATTGCTATTGCCTGCATGGCTTTGCATAAGCACTTGCACTAGTGTGCGTGACTTACTAAGGGCGCCTGCGCAAAGTTTCGAGCGCTCTTATCAGTGCAGGTGTTGTTGTTATTTTTTCGACGAACAATTTTATTCTTGCGCTCTTGTGCGCGAGCATTGTTGTGGCCGAATTCCGTCACAGCGACGAGCGAACGTTTTCGGCGGCCGCTGCAATTGCGCTCTCAACAGAGCGAGCGTTGTTGTTGTTCGCAATGTACCAAAACGTTATCTCGAGCCGCTGCGCGTGCGCTCTCACCAGTTCGAGAGTAGTTGTCGTTCGCACTTTACCAACGATCACGTGATCATCTCGGTGGCGTGATTTTTGGTAAATTCTCACTGCAATTGGAGTGGCATGTTCTTCTCTAAACACTTATATTATTTATAGATATATACATATATATTTAGATGTATACGACCTTTGTACACCCTTTTTTTATTCTTACCCTTTCCTGTTGGGCGTTTATTTTATTATATATAATTGAATGTCTGATTACGGTATTTGATTAAAAAAATATAATTCTTTATTCATCAAAACACGTCTGTTCAGTTTGGTGTACCAAATATAACTCTGCTTATGCTTCTGGTTTAATCGATAAAGAAAGTTCGCATTTGCGTCTTATTTCATGATTGGCTTATGGAGGCTTTTTGTTTAAAATAAAATTGCTTATGTTAGAATATGCTGACGAAGGCGTTTGGCGTTATGATCGCTGGCTCCAGTTGGGTTTGTTATTGACGAAATTTGCTGATGTTGCATAAGGGATCTGCGCGTGGCGTTATGATTGCTAATGTTTATGTTTATGTTTATGTGGCGTTGGCGTTGTTGCATGCGTTGGCGTTGGCGTTGGCGTTGTTGCATGCGTTGGCGTTGGCTTTTTTGGAGTGGACATGAGAGATCTGCGTGATCTGGATATGTCACTTCCCCATCCCTTAGAAATTGGCTTGTCCTCAAGCGTTAAGTGTAGGGTGCGTTCCTAAGTCGTTGTTTTTCACGGTTGCTTCGTCTTCATTTTCGATGGTTGGTGTCGTTCCTGCATCATTCTTATATTTGATTATTATTCGTTTGGGTCAATTTTTGTATGTGAACAAAGAATAGCTTATTACTATTGACAATATTGTTACTTATATAAACGGTTTATTACATTTTGTTCTATGAAATTTAATTCATATAAATTTTTCTTTTTTGAATTTACATTTAACTTTCATTTGTTTCATATTTGTTTTCGTTTATTTGTTTCTTTTCTGTTGTTGTTTTTTTTCTTCTATTTTTTCTTCTTTTTTTATAGTTTTTTTTTCTTTGTTGCGTTCGTAATTCCATTTGTTTCATAAGTTGCTCTTAATTTATTTTTTCTTCTATTTTTTTTCCTTTTTTATAGTTTTTTTCTTTGTTGCGTTCGTAATTCCATTTGTTTCATAAGTTGCTCCTAAAACGTTTGTTGTGTAATATTGATATTTTCCTGACTTGTCTAATATTTCGTCCATTACTGGTATGGGATATTTATCGCTAACCGTTTTTTCGTTAGGGCTTCGATAATCTACGACTATTCTGTATTTCTTTTCTCTTGATACATCTTCTTTTATTTGCCTGTTAACTTCCTCATCATAGCTTTGAGGATATTTATAAGGTTTCCTATAACAAGGATCCTCATTTTTTGTATTTGCTAAAGTCAAATTGTCACTCTCTATACTGATTATCGCTAAATTCAAACAAATTTTTTGTTAACTTGTATTTTTCTTCATTATTTAGATGTTCTAATCTAAATTGATTGCCATCAACTAATTCATTTTCTAGTGCGTATGCCGTATGTATATCTATTGTTAGTGGTGGGTCTTTGTATTCTTCTTCTTTGTTTTCGGTATTGTATTTAAATAAAAATTGAAAATCATTAAGTTTAACAAATTCGTCTTAGTAGTTGATCTCACTTCTACAATCCTTAAGGAACGTTCGGCCTAAGAGGATGTCATAATTTTTGGAAAAATTATGAATGTAAAACTTCTGATCTGTCGGACAAAGTTTGCTAGGAGCTAATGATATGCTCGTATTTAATTTTATTTCTCCATTTATGGTTTGGCAAGTAGTATTCTCTTTAGAAGTTTTTAAGTTAAAGAAATTTTTATTCATTAAATTTACTGATGACCCTGTGCTAGGAGCTAATGATATGCTCGTATTTAATTTTATTTCTCCGTTTATGGTTTGGCAAGTAGTATTCTCTTTAGAAGTTTTCAAGTTAAAGAAATTTTTATTCATTAAATTTACTGAATGATCCTGTATCTATTAAGCATCGTATGTTTTGATTATTCATAACTATTCTTATGAATGGGATTCTGTGTTCATTTCCGAGGCTGGTAGATGAAAATTTTCATTCCAGTCCATTTTCGATTGTCCACTAGGGCTAGGTCGTTGTCTTTTCATGGGTTGGTTAGGTGGTCTATTATTATTACCACCTGATTGATAATTGATAGGGTTTTGCATTCTGCCTTCATTTAATTTTAATTGATATTCGTTGTACAATTGTTTATTAACTATTGGTTCGTTTTGAATATTTTGCTAAATGTAATTTGTATTATTTTGTTGGTTCCTATAATTCTGATTATAGTTTTGGTTGTAATTTGTTGAGGTTTAGAATAATATTTGTTATTATATTTATTGTACTGTGTGTTAATTGTAGGTTTTGGATTTTCTGATACTCGGTCTTCATATAAACCAAGTACTTGAGCTACTGCTTTTAATTTATCTGTTGTTGATATATCGTATCTCGCTAACTGCATGTATAGTCTGTCTGGTAACCTTTTATGTATTACGTCTCTTACAGTATTATTTAATGTCTTTGTGTACAGTGTTTTATTTTCGGCATTGTTCTCTATTACTAACTTATTTAATATTACAAAGGATTTCTGCTCGAGTTTTTCGAGAAACTTACGAATACTTCCTTCGAAATATGTGTTATAGACTCTCCTTAGTAGTTCTTCACATGGTGTTTGAGTTTTGTAAGTGGAGATGAGGATGCTCCGTAGTGTTGCCCAGTCTCCTGGTAAGTGTCTGAGTGATGTTTTCATCGCGTCGCCATGGAGTTGCATCTGGATTGCGCTGTTCATTATGAGTTTTTGGCGCGCATCATTGGTTGGGTAGAGTTCCATGATGAAATCAATCCGTCCGATAAAGCCGAAGGTAGGTACTTGGCGGATTTGACCGAGTGCCTGCTTTAATGAGTCCGAATTCGTTTCGTTGTTGATTTTTTTTTTTTTTAATTAGGTGTGTGTGTTGTTTTGTTTTTCATAAATATGTTTCTTTCACTTTTGGTTTTTCTTCTTTATTTGTAATTTTTTTGAAGGTTCTCTTGTACACAAAAAAAAATTCTTCTTCGTTTGCTTCGCGTATTTATGTTCACTTTTTAAAAAAAGATTTACAAGGATCACGGGGTCCTTATGCGGATAACAGTTGATTTTCGCGGAACACTAGTACGTTTTCCTGAAAGGTATACGACGTTTCACGATATTTCACTATTATCCTAGAGGCTGCGCCAATTGAATGTCTGATTACGGTATTTGATTAAAAAATATAATTCTTTATTCATCAAAACACGTCTGTTCAGTTTGGTGTACCAAATATAAATCTGCTTATGCTACTGGTTTAATCGATAAAGAAAGTTCGCATTTGCGTCTTATTTCATGATTGGCTTATGGAGGCTTTTTGTTTAAAATAAAATTGCTTATGTTAGAATATGCTGACGAAGGCGTTTGGCGTTATGATCGCTGGCTCCAGTTGGGTTTGTTATTGTTAGAATATGCTGACCAAGGCGTTTGTCGTTATGATCGCTGGCTCCATTTGGGTTTGTTATTGACGAAATTTGCTGATGTTGCATAAGGGATCTGCGCGTGGCGTTATGATTGCTAATGTTTATGTTTATGCTTATGTGGCGTTGGCGTTGTTGCATGCGTTGGCGTTGGCGTTGTTGCAGTGAGTGTGGACATGAGAGATCTGCGTGATCTGGATATGTCACTATATATATATATATTTTTTTTTTATTTTTTATTCAGGTGCATAAGTGTGAGTCCAATTTTTGGAGTCTTATCTCCCCCCTCTTAATTTAGGGGATATGGGGACTCACCCGGCTCCAGCCAGTGTGGCTTTAAGTCGCTGTTTTTATCCGCCTGTCTGCTGCGCTCTTCAGTTTGCAGATCACAGGGGATGTGAAGTTCCACGATTTGGTAAGGGCCGCCGTATCTCGGTGCAAGCTTGGCTGCGAATTCCTCCGCCGCATTCGATAGGTGGTGTAGTTTCACCCACACCCTATCTCCAATCTTGGGGCTCCATTACCTGCGACGAAGGTTGTGCTTCACTCCCATCTCGCCCAGGAAGTTTTTAAACGTCTTGCTGGTGAATTGTGTGCCGTTGTCCGTTATCAACAGCTTTTGCACTCCGAACTGTGCCAGAATCCTATCCCGGAAGGCCTTTTTCAGTGCTGCTGTTGTAGCGCTTCTAAGTGGCACCATTTCGGTCCACTTTGAGATGCGGTCTATGAACACCAGCAGCATCGTGTTTCCATGGCTGGACCTCGGCAATGGTCCCACGAAGTCCGCACATACCGTGCTCCATGGCTGCTTGGGAATTTGTGTGGGCATGTGTCCGGCTGCGGCCAATTGACTTGTCTTATATTGTTGGCATGTTTCGCATTTTTGAACGTATTTTCTAACATCCCTTTAACATAGCGCGCTGCTACTCGGGCTATTGTCTTCCTGCTCCCCGTATGGCCCGCGGTAGCGGTGTTGTGGTTCTGTATTTGATATCGAAATCAAATTGTTGCAGCTCCAGTGCCCATCTCGCAATCCTGCCTGATGTGGATTTCAGCCACTTCAGTCCCATATGATCCGTGATGACGGTGAAGTGGTATCCCTCCAAGTAAGGTCGCATCTTTCTTATGCCCCAGATTATTGCAAGGCACTCCTTCTCGGTCGCAGAGTAGTTGCGCTCCGCACCATTTAAGGATCTGCTTGCATACGATATGACCCGTTCACCCTGCTGAGTTTTTGGTCAATATCGCCTCCGTTTGCAAGAAAAATAGCCTGGAGAAATCTGGGCATGCCAACACCGGTGATTGTGTCAGCTTTGCTTTCACCTTTTCGAAAGCTTCCTGCAGCTCTCCGGTCCATTTGGTTCCCTTCTTGAGGAGCGCGATTAGTGGGTGCACTGTTGTGGCGAAATCTGGTACGAACCGCCTATACCATAATGCCACTCCGTGACATTTCCCGGTGGCTTCAGCTCGGCGATGGCAGCTACGTTCTCTGGGTCAGAGTGGATTCCTTCTTCAGTGACCTGGTGTCCGAGGTATTTTAACTCTCGTTTGAAGAAGTCGCACTTCTCCACGTTGAACCTCAGATTTGCTGCCCTCAGCCGTCGGAAAACTTCTCTCAGATTGTCCATATGCTCCTCGCGTGTTTTCCCGATCACAATGATGTCGTCCAAGTATGCGAATACATGTGGCATCATCTCGGGTCCAATCAATTGGTCGAGGGCTCTCTGGAACGTAGCTGGTGCCGAGTGGAGTCCGAATGGCATCACTTTCCTTTGGAACAGTCCTTTCCCTGGACCGTGAATGCCGTCTTCGCTCGACTTTCCTTCTCCATCGGGATCTGCCAGTAGCCATCCTTGAGGTCCAAACTCGTAATGAACCGCGCCTCTCAGCTGGTCCAGGATATGGTGTACACTTGGCAGAGGGTATGCGTCTTTTACGGACTTGGCGTTCAATTGCCTGAAGTACACGCAGAGGCGCCATTTCCCCGATTTTTTCCTCACCATCACTATGGGTGCGCTGTGCGGGGTCTTTGATGGCTCGATGCATGCCTTGGCCAGTAGGTCATCAACTTGTTTGTTGATCTCGGCCTCCATTTTCGGATTTTTAGGGAAGTATCGCTGCTTTATGGGCTGATCGTCGCTCATAACGATACGATGCTCCGTTATGGGCGATGTTCCCTTTATGCCATCAAAAGCGGATATTTCCTGAATGCATCGATCTCTGCGTCCGGATTTGCTGGTGGTATGTCTTTGCCACAGACAGTCTCTGCTCCAGATGTTGCTGCACTTGGTTTCCAGGTATTTTAATCGTTAATCCGGCGCACTCCAAAAAAGTGCCCATGCCCGACAGAAAATCCCATCCAAGAACCAAGTCGTCTATTACTCCTGGATGTATTAGCAGAGCGATGTCCATATTGCTCCGTCCGACCCTGACATTTACCTCGACTTGTTCCCGGACTCCGCTGTTTCGGCCATCTGCCATTCGGACTCGCCGTTCGGTTGCGCACCGTCGGCTCACGTCGAACAGTCCTCGAGCTAGCTTCTCGCTAACGAAACTACTCGTGGCCCCTGTGTCGATCGTAGCCTTGTACTGACAGTTGCCGATCTCTACGACCGCTGTCAGCTGCGCTCCCTCGTCCTGCAGGCTACCGATTAGCGTCCCGAGGCTGCATTGTTCGGCTCCCGCTCGCCCCTCGGTGGCGGAGGCCGGTGTCCGTTTCCCGACGAACAACATCCTGCTGTACGGACTCCAATACGCCCGCACCTCCAATCTACTGCTACATGTCCCTCTTGGCCGCAAAATCTGCATGCCATCGCTGGATTGTGTATATGAGTTTTGACGTTGTCCCGCCTCGTCCTCGGGGCTGGCCTGGGTGTTGTGTCGGGTTGTGTTTCTCCACTATCCGCCATTGCCATGAATCGTTGCCGGTTTTGTCGTGTTGCTGGTTCCGTCTGGTGGTAGTGACACATCTGCGGTGGCTCCATACGTCTCTGTTGAGGCTCTACTTGCCTCCTCTGTGGAGTGTTATACCTCGGCTGCACCATGCGGCTCTGTTGCTGCTCCATGTGTCTCTGCTGTGGAGGGTCGTAACTCGGCTGCTCCATGCGGCTCGGCTGCGGGGAGTCGTATCTCGGCTGCTCCATGCGGCTCTGCTGCCTCAGACTTTCTCTGTCTGCTTCGAGCTCTTCAAACGCAGCTGCCAAATGCATCAATTCCCCCAGAGTTTGGAATTGACCTGGCCTGGCATACGCTCGCAGGTGTGGAATGCTGTTGCAGTATATTTTGTGAAGCTGCTTTTCCGCCGAGTACTGCAGTGGTCGCATTAACGTCTGCATTTCCACCATGTAGTGCTTGACTGGCTCGGTCATCGCCTGGTCACCTATGGACACTCTTCTTGATGGTGGTGGTGGCGTTGCCCAAAGTGTGCGGCTGGATTCTAGCGCGCGCTGCTGCGCTAGTTGCTGAGACGCTTAGCTGTGTGAAGTCGAATGTCGTCGTATCTTTCACATCTGCGACTTTGCCTATCTCTTTGGCCGGTGATGTTCTGCCATGGATGCTGCCAAATCCGCAATCCACGTGCTATAGGGGAGTCTGGCTTGGTGAGTGTCCACCCAATCTCCAAATTGCCGACGCATGGCGTCCAGATTCCCACTCAGTTCCACCTCGAATTCCGCTCCGTATTTTAGCACTTCCTCTTTCTTGAGGTTATACACCCACACCCGCACCATTTTGTCTCTTTCTATATATTACGCGTGTGTCACTTTGTCCCCTACCACCAAAGTTGGGCTCCAGTTGTAACGAACCTTTCTTCTTCTTTCGGCCGGGCTTAACCTCAGCCGAGCTGTGGGTCCGTGCAACAAATTTTATTTTGTGCGAAGCGGACAATTGACGCATTCTCGAGGTTTAACGGCCGTCCACCGAAGCCCCTGGTCGGTTCCGACGAGCGATCACCTGTGTGACAGCTGCCAACGTACGGCTCTCCGGCTACCACCAGGATTTCGCACGTACTCGCGTTGTCAGGGCACAGTGTTTGCCGCACTCTCGTCGCTGAGATCTTGCGGATTTCGCTCGGCACTCCGCTCACCGGCTAAGCGAGTTTAAGGCTCCCACCTGTGTGACAGCTACAAACGTACGGCCCTCCGGCTACCGCCAGGATTTCGCACGTACTCGCTAGGCTCTTGCGAGTTTCGCCGATGCCACAACTCAAGCGTTGCAAAGATTCACTCCTCTTACCCGACTTCAGGAACTCAATGTCCCGCGTTATCCCTCGGTTGGTGGCGGCGATTCCCTCGATGTTCCCTCGATGTTCCCCCGATGTTCCCTCGGTGTTCCCTCGATGTTCCCTCGGCGTCGAGTCCCTCGTTGTTCCCTCGGCGTCGTCTGTAGACTTTTATTCACTGTGTATTGCCCGTCGGCGTCGTCTCTGGATTTTTGTCGGTGTATTGCACTTTCACTTGTTGACCGAATGCGCTTTTTCTTGTTGACCGACCGCGCCTTGTCTTATTTGGTTGACCGACTGACCATGTCTTTTCTTGTTGACCGACTGACCGCGTTTTGTGCTGCGACGCCCTTCTTATTGTCTTCCCTCGCAGCCTTTTGTCGCGACTGCATCACGCGAGCGGCGTGGTGGCGTGATTTTTGGTAATTTTCCACTCTGTTCTGCTGGCGTCAGCCAATGTCTGTCGTTAGTGTGAGTATGGATGGCGATATTGCGTTCGCCAAACTCCTCACACTAACGGCGCTTGTCCTGTATGACGTGGGCGCCAGACACGCTCACATTGCTGACCACCTGCCGTTGAAAGAGTTAGGGCGAAAAAGAGCGAATTCGCCGCATCTTCAATCAGGGTCGGATTTCGGTATGATGTGCAGTTAATGTGAGGGGCGCATATAGCAGAAATGTATATTTACATACATTTAATTGCCTACGCTATATGGCTCCTCACAACCTAATTCATGTCACACATGCTCGGAAATGTTTTCTTATCATGTTGCGGCAGCCAAATATCCAGTATTCTCGCTGAATAAAGTTTCTCATCAATTTGATCCCTCCATGGAGGGTAATTTTATGTGCCTTATCGAGCAGCAGCCAGACCAAATGAGAATTTCCGATGATGATGGGGTGTTTCATCGTGAATGGTAATGTCGAATTTTGAAGTCGATCTCCCACTCTCAGAACTCCATCGTCGTCCAGAAACGGGCTGAGTGCTAGTAATTTATTCTTTGTCTCCAATTCTTTTTTGTTTTGAAGATGACGAATCTCCTGTCCGAAGTTCAATTGCTGCTGAAGCTTCACTATTGTCAATCTTGCCTTATTCCAAAGGTTAGCATCTGAGAAGTGTGTTCGATTAACTTGTGCCCGAAGCTTGTTTATGAATCGTAATATAATAACGATTACGCCTTCCAGTTTCGATAAACTTGAATATTTTGATAGCAATCTTATCAATGGATTGTTTAATTTATTTCATTGTAGACGAGACTCGAAACAAATGTTTTGCTATTGAGATGCACAAGTTAGCTTGGGGATGGTTTTTTGGTTTTTTATTGGATTTGTCGCATAGAGGCCATAGTAGCGTAGAAAACTCCTCATAGGTGCAGCTGTTTCCAAGGATAAGCTTTAAATGGTAAAAATGTGGTGGGGCAGATCTTCCTTCCTTCTTTCTTTCTGCAGTAAAAAGGCACTTGTTGGTTTTTATTCACTTTGTATGTATTTATTTGACATGAAAATGTGTTTACTACGTCTGTGTAGTCTTGCAGATATATTAAAATTGCCTTATGTTAATGTTCTAACATGTACGGTACTAATATCAGCGCTGAGTGCCTTGAGAGGAGATTGCATAGCAAAGAGAGAGGTTGTGGATCGCATGCCCGGCAGGATAATGTGTGAATGCACGTCGGCTCCAAGGATTAGCGAGATAGTCGCTGGAGTGTGCCATCACTCGTCAGCCAAGACAACACTGGAAAACTTCTTGTGAAGCTCCTTGCTGACGGCTCGGAGTGGGGTACGGAGGGGTTGTCGCTGGCGACACAGATGCCGCATTGTTGTTGCTAACGTCGGTCCTGCTGCTGTTGCAACTGCTGCTGCACCTTTAGTTTCTGCTTGCGTATTTTAGCATCTAGATCGGCCTTAAAGTCAAACTTTCTAGGTATCATTGGTTTGCTGTTGATGATGCTGTTAAGTCGTGCATTGAGCTGTGCACTCAGATTCGGATTCGCTTTGGGCTGTGTCAGTGCCAGTGGATGCCCAGCATGTCCGTTTGGACTGGGACTGCTGGTGCGAAAGCTGGACATGTTGTTTATCATTTTGGGCTGCGCATAGAAAGCGCCCCCAATACCGGGCAATTATGTGCAGAGCAAAGGGGTATTTAACTAAGGTGGCGCCTGATATGACGGTGCGAATGAGCGAAACTGTCGGCGATTTCTGTGTGGCCGGCGTATTCTGGCCCGAATTGGAAAAGGAGCCATTGGTGCCTTTGATTGTTGTGTGTTTTCTTGTTTGATTTGAACTTTGTCAGCCACTAGATTCCGTTGCTGTTGGGCTTGCTGCTGCTGCTGTTGCATGGCAGCGATGTTGAGGTAAGAGCGACAGTTGTGGGCGTAGGAGAGGCACCGCTGGACGACGAATTCTCACCATAGTAGTTGGGATCCATGTGGGGTGCTTGAGATGTGTGCGTGCGGATAGAATTCTCTTCACATATAGCATCTGAGTCCCTTATAGGACTCGAAAGAAGATCATCCACCTCCCAGAATTTTGTGAGAAGATTCTCTAATGGAGGTGTTGGATCACTGGAAATTATTGTTGTGAAAGATGAAATTGTTGTGACAATGCCTTGTGTTATTGGACCTGTGAGAATCCATTGAAAGACTGATTCTTGCCCCAACGGTGTCCCACAAACATTCGGAATGGAGCCGCCGAGCAGTATGGATGGGATGATATGTGCGCCTAGTAGCACGTCAATCTGCGAGCTCCTACTGGATATTTGGCAGGTCCTTCAACGTATTCTCAGGAAATGAGGTAGGTTGCCTGCCAAGTGTGGAAGGACAAAGGCCGAAATCTCAATTTGAATTCGAGGCCTTGTTGGAGATCCTATGTGGAAGTGATATACCTTCTGAGCCTTAGCTGCGATAACTTGATTTAAGTAATTGACTTGGGCTTGGACCGGTTGAAATGGAGGCTTGATCAGGTTGAACAACCTCGTGGTGATGAAGGTTGCTACCGAACCCGAATCAATTAGTGCACTGCCTCTATATTTGATACCTGCATTGCAGATATTTATAAGAGCAGTGCCTAGCATGACAACCTGTGTATTTGCAAAGAAATATTTACATTTCTCGGATTTTGTGGTGATGATTGTGTAGTTGGAACGTTACTTGGAGTAGTAACTGTTGCAGAGGCTGGCTGGAGAGGGGGTCGCCACGATGGAGTGTGTGGTGACGACCTTTGCACGTGAAGCAGCTGTGTGCACTTGTGCAGTCTTTGAGAAGATGGTCTCTTGCAAAACAATTCAAACATAATTTTTGCTGCTTTATGTAAGCAGCTCGGTCCTCGACAGACATTTGGAGAAATTGCGGACATAAGAGAATCGAATGATTCTCTTTGGAGCATAGCCTGCACGATTGGGTCTTGACGGAAATTTTGTTTTCAAATGAGTTAACCTTGGAGACCGCCTCTTTGCGGGTAGGTCTTTGCTGCATTTGCGTGCTTATGCTTGGCTTCATGTCCTCGATGGCTTCTAAGGTGCCATCGTTGATAAGTGGGGATTTGGCAACTATATTGTTCGCCTCACCGCTGGTTTTCGAATTTAGGTGGAAGAGTTTTTCCACCGGAGATAGACTTGGATTGTCTATATAGACGGCTGTAAAATGGTCTCGGAACGTAGGCCACCGGACGTAGTCTCCACTAAAAACTTCAATGTCGACGGGCGGAAGTCTGCAGCCTCTCATTATCGGAGGTGCAAGCGAAATCGCTACGGTCTACTTGCAGCCGCAGCTTGTGCGATTTGCTCACTGAGTTGAGCTGCACAGCGTCCGTAGACAGAGCACATGCTCGTATCTCTTTCGACCTTTTCCCATAGGGATCGAATTTGGTCTATGCGGATCTCGAGTGTGTATACTGTGTTAGAGAAGTTGTGGATGGCATGTTGATCATATCCTCATACTGGCTAAGTCGATCGCAAATAGCGATAAGATCGTTCAACGCCATTTTACTCGAGCTAAGGATATTGATGACATGAGCACGTGTGCTCTGGAATAAGCTGTTTTGGTTTAACACGCCTTTTATTCCCAGTAGCAGCTGGTTCACTTTTGAACTTGGTGATCGTCTTTTGAAGCCACACGATTGTGATGTGAGGAGCCATATAGCCTCGGCAAATAAATGTATATAAAATATACATTTATGCTATATGCGCCCCTCACAGTAACTGTATGTCAGACCGAAATCCGGCCCTGATTGCAGTTGCGGCGAATTCGCTCTCTATCGGCCTCTCTCTTTCTGCACGCAGGTTGTCAGCCATATGAGCGTGTCTGACACATGTCCATCGGTACATGTGCCGTTATAGTGTGAGGAGTTTGGCGAGTGCAACATCGCCATCCATACTCGCAATAACGGCAGATATGGGCTGGCGCCAGCAAAAGGGCAGTGGAAAATTTTCAAAGATCACGCCACCAAGGCGATCACGTGATCTTTGGTACAGTCGCGATAAAAGGCTGCGACGCAGGCCTATAAAAAGGGCGTCGCAGCATACAGTCGGCCTCTCTCGCTCAGGACACTCAGGCTCAGACACTCTCTCCGACTGAGACTCACACTCGCTATCACTCAGGCCGTCAAAAGTTCAGTACAAACACGAGAAATGGTTCGTGCGTCGGTTTATAACCTAAAAAAGGAGGAAGTGCTGAGGTACGGGGCAGAATTCCACGTGGAGCTTAGCGGAACACTGGATATAATGCGTCGGCAATTCGGAGAGTGGGTGGACACTCACGAATCCAGACTTCCACACAGCACAAGGATACAGGAATTGGCGGCAATTCATGGCAGATGTTCACCGGCGAGAGAAAGCGGACAAGTTGCAGATGCAAGAGAAGCGATTAACATTGATTTCGCGCATTGGAGCATTCCGGCAATCAGCGCAGCAGAGCGCGCGAGTCAATCATCAGACAATATGGGCAGCATCCAGACCACAGCCAACAAGGAGAGTCCACACGCGAACAAACGGCGCCGACTATGTCCCAAGAATACCCGAGGGTAGCGAAACAAATCCGGGAGTGGAACATTCGCTTCGAAGGCACCACGAAGCCGTTAGAATTTTTGGAACAAGTCTAGTGGTCAGCCGATATATATGGACTAAACCTGAATCTGGTTCCCAGAGCCATGCCTGAAATGATACAATGGACAACATTCATCCAGAGTTTTCAAGAGTACTTCCTGCATAGAGACTACTTTGAAAACTGAAAGGACGAAGTTTCGCGCAGACGTCAGGCCATAAGCGAACCATTTAAAGTGTACATGGTGGAGATGCAGACGCTAATGCGGCCACTGCAATATTCGGCGGAAAAACAACAAGAACAGCGTTCCAGACCTGCGAGCGTACGCCAGGCCAGGTCAATTCCAAAACTGGGCGGAGTTGATGCATTTGGCAGCCGCGTTTGAGGAGGCGGATATGGAAAATCTGAGACAGCAGAGCCGCATGGAGCAGCCGAGTTATAACTCTCCACAGAGAATGCAAATATAGCCGCAACAGAGACGCATGGACCCACCACAGACGCGTCACTACAGAGCTATAGAGCCAGCGCCAAGACAAAACAGGCTACGATTCATGGCAATGGCGGATAGTGGAGGAACAAACGGCCAAACGTATCACCAGGAAACCGAAGTCGAGATCCAGGCCAGCCCCGAGGACGAGACGCGACAATATTCAAACACATATACATAACCAAGCGATGGCCTGCAGATTTTGCGGCCAGGAGGGACACTTAGCGGTAGAGTGTACGAACCCTAGGCTGGATTATTGTTGGAGGTGCGGGCGTATTGGAGTTCGTACGCCAGTATGTTGTCGGTCGGGAAACAGAGACCGGCGTCCGCCACGGAAGGGCGAGCGGGAGCCGAACAGGACAGCCCCAAGACGCTAATCGAGAATTGGCGGCATTTGAGGGCATAAAAGGAACATCCCCAATAACGGAGCATCGAATTGTAATGTGCGACGATCGGCCCATAAAGCAGCGATACTTCCCGCACAGCGCACCAAGAGTGATGGTACCGAAGAAAACGGGGAAATGGCGCCTCTGCGTGGACTTTAGTACTCTGCCAAGAGTACACCATATCCTGGACCAGCGGAGAGAGGCTCGGTTCATCACGAGTTTGGACCTCAAGGATGGCTACTGGCAGATCCCGATGGAAAAAGAGAGTCGGGTGAAGACGGCATTCACAGTCACAGGGAATGGACTGTTTCAATGGAAGGTAATGCTACTCGGACTCCATTCGGCACCTGCTACGTTCCAGAGAGCCCTCGACCGCGTGATTGGACCCGAAATGATGCCACATGTGCGACTTCTTTAAAAAAGAGTTGAAATACTTCGGTCACCACGTCACGGAAGATGGAATCGCCGAACTGAGGCCACCTGGAAATGACAAAGAACTATGGCAATACTTGGGAGTGGCATCCTGGTACAGGCGTTTCGTACCAGACTTCGCCACTACTGTACATCCGCTAAAGGCACTACTAAAAAAGGGCACAAAGTGGATATGGACCAGAGAGCATCAGGAAGCTTTCAAAAATGTGAAGTCAATGCTGACACCATCACCTGTGTTGGCAAGCCCAGATATCTCAATGCCATTTTGCTTGCAGATGGATGCTAGCAATTATGGCTTGAGAGCGATATTGACCCGAAACTCAGAGGAGGGTGAACGGGTCATATCGTATGCAAGCAGATCCTTAAATGGTGCAGAGCGCAACTACTCTGCTACCGAAAAGAAGTGCCTTGCAATAATCTGGGGCATAAGGAAGCTGGGACCTTACTTGGAAGGATACCACTTCACTGTCATCACGGATCATTTCGCTGAGGTGGCTCCAACTCCATCGAAAGCCCCTCAGGCAGGATTGCGATATGGGCACTGGAGCTGCAACAATTTGATTGCGACATCAAATACAGGAAATTAAACCTGCATGTTGTGGCGCATGCCCTATCCCGACAACCTGTGAAGGGGACATGCCTGAGAGTCTCAACTGTGGAAGACGCAATGGACCAAGCGAATAAAGAATGCCACTGGATCCAAAAGATTCGAACGGCCATAACAAAAAATCCCAGAAAGTTTCCAGATTATATGGAGGAATCTGAAAACTTATTTATTTATTTATTTATTTATTTATTGTCAACTAATTAATACAATTACAAAAACTTAAGAATTAATAATACAATTAAAAATAACATTAAAATTATGTATAAATTTAAAAATAATAATAATTAAAATGAAATTAAAAAATTTAAATGAATTAAAATGAATTCTGGGGGTATTTAAATGCAAAATGGTCGAACATTTGTTTCATGGATGGGGGAAAACCCAGGAAAAAACCCAATCAGACCAAAGATAATTAGTAAGAGTTAGTTATCCACCACCTGTGCATGCGAAAAGGTTATTCCCGATATAGGACATTTAAAATTGAATTTTTAATTGATTGAATAATATAATTTGTTATAATCATTATAGAGTACTCGAAACGGTTCATGCAAGGAATAATTAGTAGTACAGAGATTAAGGGAAAGTGGGAAGAAATAACGAGAAGGTCTGAGGGAAACAGAAAAATTTATTTGGCTCATCAACGCTGTTGAATCGATTTCGCCTTTAAGTAATTTAACTACAAACATAACTCCTAGCATAACACGACGGTTAATTAGGGAAGGAAGGTTAATAAGAAGCAGCGTCTATCAAGTGGCACCCCATCGAGCGTGTAATTAACAACATGTGGAGAGAGACGATAAAATGACATGACCTTACACTTAGAGTTCAAGTTGAGCAGATTCATTTTACACCGCGACAAAAAGGAAAATAAGTCCGCCTGCAATAAACAATGAGACGTCACATCATTATACGCCAGGCACAGCTTGACGTCACCAGCATACATTGGTATGTTAGAATGCAATACTATAGAAGGAAGGTCATTAATAAATAGGTTAAAAAGCGCTGACACCAAGGTGACTACCCTGGGTACACCAGAGGTGACTTGGATAGGTTTAGAAAGCACAGATTTAAATTAAAATTTTTTGAGTTCTGCTACTCAGATACTCCGAAATCCAGGTCAGAAGGTTAGTAGGAAATCCTATAAGGTTTAATTTGTGAAGAAGGAGACAATGGTTTACAGAATCAAAGGCACTTACTGAAGTCTGTATAAACGACATCAGTTTGCATTTTATTCTGAAATCCCTTGATCACAAGGGAAGTAAATTCAAGAATGTTAGTGGTAGTAGACCTACATTTCATAAAACCATGCTGGAATGGTGAAATAATAGATCTACAAAAGTGTTGCAGTTGAGTCGTTAATATTTTCTCAAATGCCTTAGGTATTGCGGACAATTTTGATATACCCTATAGTTTTTTATATCAGACTTTGGGCCATTTTTATGGAGAGGAATAATAAAGGATTCCTTACAAATAGCGGGAAAACAACAAGTTTCAACAGACAAGGTAAATAATTTAAGTAAAGGTTTGGAAATAGACTCAGAACAGTACTTAAGTACACATCCCGGAACACCATCAGGACCAGGCGAATACCCAGGCTTGATTGTGTGTAGGTCGGCAAGAAGTGACTCTAAAGTGATCACAGGACCAAAAATGCAATTAGCTCTTTGAACAGGGTAAGGATACGGGACATTTAGTGAGAAATTAGTAGAGGAATAGGTGGATTGAAAATACTCAGCATATCAGCGTATCTTCATAGAAAACGAAGTTAGGTTTCATATTCACAAAGTTATAGAACTGCTTAGGATCTTGTGCAAATTGCAGCCTACAACGAAGAAGGTAATTTTGATAACAACGTGAGTTATGATTAATAAAAGTTGCTTTGGCAACTAAATAGCGAGAGTAATCAAAAGGATTACTTGATCTCTTAAACTTCTTATAGTACCTTGACTTCACATTTTTCAACCTATCTAATTCCCGCGAAAACCAGGGAGGCCTATTAGCTTTCCCAGGATTCGAACGGGGAACACAAGCATCCAAATGCGAGTCAATCGTAGAATAAAATATTGACACAGCATTATCCAGATTGGTACAAGAGTAAAGTTCTGCCCAATCAGTGTCAAATAATAATTGGTTAAGTTTAATAAAATCTGCTTTACGGAAGCAACGATTCTTTCGTGTAGAATCCGATGCTACAAGAGGCACAAGAGTTGGCAGCTCTATATTCAAATCGAGCGAAGGATGATAAGGATCTTCGGGATTAACAAGTTGATCACAGCGAGAGACAAAACTACAAGTAGGATCAGATACAAAGATTAAGTCAAGTAGACGGTTATTACAGTTTCGAATATGGTTAACTTGAGACAGTGACAACTCATGAAACCCATCAATAAATTCATTTGAACTAAGTGGCACCAATACATTAGGTGGAGCGGACCACATAATTTCGGAAAGATTACAAGTCACCGCATACAATCAAATAGTCTCTATCCGAAAGCATTGAGGAAATGTACTGGTTACCGGATAGATGATTTAGATATATTGAGACATCTGATTGAGGTGGAATATATGAACAAGTGAAACAATGAAAAAGTATTAAACTGAATTTTAATACTTACAAATTCAATGTCTAAAGCAAAAGGAGGTAAGAAATAATCTGATGCAAGATCAGAATCAACAGCAATCAGACAACCACCACCCAAGCGTGATACTCGATCACATCTATATGGGGTGAATTTATTGGAAAATAAAGAATGATTTGAGATATCAGGCTTTAACCAAGTTTCGGTAAAAACTAATATATCAAATTCAAATGAAAGACTGTCAACGTAAAGCTTAGAAAGTTTAGTATTAAGACCTCTAACATTCTGATATGTTAGAGAAAGAGAGGATTTTAGTTTTTTGTTTTTTAGTTTTTTGGTGCTTCATTAGAAGAATAGATATTAATTAACATATTGTTGTGATTCATGATCATATCAAAATACTAAATTTTAGTGGTTATATTTATTGCGTACTATTCATATGTATATGTGTATGCATTGAAGTTGTATTCCATGTGCTAACTAGCAAATCCATTGGCCAAATCTAAAAATAACTAACTAGTATTGATGACTACTACATAATTATTAGTCGCACTCCAAGATATTAAAATTTTGTATTGAAATTCATTGCATTCCAATTCAATCAAACCACTATTTCTCAAAATTACTATCTACACACACACACACACACATACACATAAGCATATGCAATACTAATTGAAAATGTTTTATTCTCAACTAAATCAAAAGTACCATAGTAAATACAAATCAAAATAACTCAAGTTATTAACGCGTATACAAATTTTAAAATAATAGTTTTCATATTTCAAATTAAAATCAAAGCTATATACAATGACATAGAATATGATATACATGTATTTACATGTATGTATGAAAATATTACGATTTCTGCTTACAAGCATCAAGAACAAAAACAGCTACATCTACTGCGACTAGCGCAACTAAAACAACAGCAAAAACAACAACAACATCAACTGGAACTTATAAATAAAACTGCAGCTAAAATCAGGATTGCAGATATAAGCCAGCATCAGTTCAGTTTGGTGTACAAAATGTAACTCACTTATGATACTGGCTTAATCGATAAAGAAAGCTCGCATTTGCGTC
Organism: Drosophila tanythrix; assembly: GCA_035043275.1. Classification (NCBI taxonomy): domain Eukaryota; kingdom Metazoa; phylum Arthropoda; class Insecta; order Diptera; family Drosophilidae; genus Drosophila; species Drosophila tanythrix. Next base: position 102,808 of record JAWNNC010000474.1, on the reverse strand, counting down.
TTATTTCAAGATTGGCTTATTGAAGGGTTTTTGTTTAAAGTAAAATTGCTTATGTTAGAATCTGCTGACGAAGGCGTTTGGCGTTATGATCGCTGGCTCCAGTGGGGTTTGTTATTGTTAGAATATTCTGGTGAAGGCGTTTGGCGTTATGATCGCTGGCTTCAGTTGGGTTTGTTATTGACGAAATTTGCTGATGTTGCAAAAGGGATCTGCGCGTGGCGTTATGAATGCTACTGTTTATGTTTATGTTTATGTGGCGGGCGTTGGCGTGGTTGCATGCGTTGGCATTGTTTATGTGGCGTTGGCGTTGGCGTTGTTGGAGTGAGTGTGGACATGAGAGATCTGCGTGATCGATATGTCACTTCCCCATCCCCTAGAAATCGGCTTGTCCTCAAGCGTTAAGTATATGGTGCGTTCCTAAGTCGTTGTTCTTCTCGGTTGCTTCGTCTTTATTTTCGATGGTTGGTTGTGTTGCTGCATTATTTTTATATCTGATTATTATTCGTTTTGGAACATTTTTGAATTTGAATAAAGAATAACTTATTATTACTATTGACAATATTGTCACTAATGTTAAGCTTATGATTAACAGGGTATTGTTAGTTCTTGTATGTACTCTTATGAGTTCTTTAGTTTGTATGAATTCTAGTGGCTCTGTGTTAGTTATATTATTATTTATATAAATGGATTGTGTAAAATCAGATATTACATTTGTTATCTGAATATCTTCTAATTGTATGGTGCAATTGGTTGCTTTGATAATATTATTTCCTAAAATTTCTATTTTTTGTGGTATACAATTTTGATTAAGTGTGATTTTAGGTAAATTCGAAGTTAATATTACATTTGGTTCTATAAAGTTTATTTCATAATTTTTCCTTGTTTTTGTGAATTTACATTCAACTTTTGTTTGTTTCAAAATACCATTTATACATTTGTTTGTTATTTGTTTCTTTTCTGTTGTTGAATAAGTTTTATTCTTGTGTAAATAGTATTTATCTCTGATAGTTTCGGTTAAAATATTATTTTCTTTGTCTGGATATGGTATTATTGAATATAAAGTTTCTATTGACAAAGTTTTTGGTATATGTGATATTATTAGAATTTCATTTTTTTCAGGTTTTATCCAAGTTGATGTTTTTATATTTAACAATTTTTCTGAATCAACATTTAATAAATGATCGTGTTTTAGTAGTTTTGGGTTAAAAATTCCCAATCTGGTCAGTTGCATTCCCATCTCAATATCTTCGATGTATTCGGTGAATTGTTGTAAGTTGAATATTAATAAACTTAATTTTATGTTCTGTTGTGAATTTTCTGTCATGCTGTTCAATATTTCTATCCCATGGTTGACTGCTTCTATAACTTTGTTTAGTTCGTTTACCTGTATGCTATTGGCCTCTAAATCGTGTATTTTTTCAGCGAGTTCTGTTTTGTCGTCTTCCGTTAAAGTGCCAAATAAATTTTTTTATCTCTATTTTTTCTTCCTTTTTTATAGTTTCTTTTCTTTGTTGCGTTCATAATTCCGTTTGTCTCATATGTTCCTCTTAAAACGTTTGTTGTGTATTTTCCTGACTTGTCTAATATTTCATCCATTACGGGTATGGGAAATTTATCGCTGATTGTTTTTTCATTGAGGCTTCGATAGTCTTTGACTATTCGGTATTTTTTATCTCTTGATACATCTTCTTTTTGGGTATAATGCTTTGTCGCATCATTTCTTTCATTTTTCTGTTAACTTCCTCGTCATAGCTTTGAGGATATCTATAAGGTTTCCTATAACAAGGATCCTCATCCTTTGTATTGATAGCGTGTTTTACAGTATTAGTGAAAGTCAAATTGTCACTCTCTTTATACTGAATGTCGCTAAATTCAAACAAAACTTTTGTTAACTTCGATTTTTCCTCCTTATTTAGATGTTCTAATCTAAATTGATTGCCTTCAACTAGTTCGTTTTCTAGTGCGTATGCTGTATGTATGTCTTTTGTTAGTGGTGGGTCTTTGTATTCTTCTTCCTTGGTTTCGTTATTGTATTTAAATAAAAATTCAAAATCATTAAGTCTAACAAATTCGTCTTCGTAGTTGATCTCACTTTTACAATCCTTAAGGAACGTTCGGCCTAAGAGGATGTCATAATTTTTGGAAAAGTTATGAATATAAAATTTTTGATCTGTCGGGCAAAGTTTGCTTGGAGCTAATGATATGCTCGTATTTAATTTTATTTTTCCATTTATTGTTTGGCAAGTAGTATTTTCCTTTGAAGTTTTATAATTTTTATTCATTAAATTTACTGATGAACCTGTATCTATTAAGCATCGTAAGTTTTGATTATTCATAACCATTCTTATGAATGGGATTCTGTGTTCATTCCCGAGGCTGGTAGATGAAAATTTTCAGTCCAGTCCATTCTTGATTGTCCACTAGTGCTAGGTCTTTGTCTTTTCATTGGTTGGTTAGGTTGTCTATTATTATTATTTGATTGATAATTGATAGGGTTTTGCATCCTGCCTTCATTTAATTTTAATTGATATTCATTGAACAATTGTCTATTAACTGTTGGTTCGTTTTGAAAATTTTGATTTCTGTAATTTGTATTATAATAATGTTGTTGGTTTCTATAATTCTGATTATAATTTTGGTTGTAATTTTGTTGATTTCTATAATTCTGATTATAATTTTGGTTGTAATTTTGTTGAGGCTTAGGATAATATTTGTTATTATATTTATTGTACTGTATATTAATTGTAGGTTTTGGTTTTTCTAATACTCGGTCTTCATATAGACCTAGTTCTTGAGCTACTGCTTTTAATTTATCTGTTGTTGATATATCGTATCTCGCTAACCGCATGTATAATCTGTCTGGTAATCTTTTATGTATTACGTCACTTATAGTATTATTTAATGCCTGGTGTACATTGATTTATTTTCGGCATTGTTCTCTATTATTAACTTATTTAATATTACAAAGGATTTCTGCTCGAGTTCTTCGAGAAACTTACGAATACTTCCTCCGAAATATGTGTTGTAGACTCTCCTTAATAGTTCTTCAGCATGATGTTTGTGTTTTGTAAGTGGAAATTAATATGCTCCGTAGTGTTGCCCAGTCTCCTAGTAAGTGTCTGAATGATGTTTTCATAGCGTCTCCATGTAGTTGCGTCTGAATTGCGTTGACAGTATAAGTTTTTGACGTACATCAGTGGTTGGGTAAAGTTCCAATGATAAAATCAATCCGTCCCATGAAGCCTCCCAATTCGTCCGTTTCTCCACCGAAGGTGGGTACTTGGCGGATTTGCGCCAGTGCTTGGTTTAATGACTCCGACATCGTTTTTGTTGTTGATTTATTTTTTTTTTTATTAGGTGGGTATTGTGTGTTGTTTTGTTTTTTTTTTTTTTTATAATATGTTTCTTTCACTTTGATATCTTTTATTAGTAATTTGTTTGAAGGTTCTTCTTGTACACAAGACGAAAATTCTCTTCGTCTGCTTCGTATTTTTGTTTACTTTAAAAAAAAGATTTACAAGGATCACGAGGTCCTTATGCGGATAACAGTTAATTTTCGCGGAACACTAGTACGTTGTCCTGAAAGGTTTACGACGTTTCACGATATTTCACTATTATCCTACCGGCTGCGCCAATTGAATGTCTGATTACGGTATTTGATTAAAAAAATATAATTCTTTATTCATCAAAACGCGTCTGTTCAGTTTGGTGTACAAAATGTAACTCTACTTATGCTACTGGCTTAATCGATAAAGAAAGCTCGCATTTGCGTCTTATTTCAAGATTGGCTTATTGAAGGGTTTTTGTTTAAAGTAAAATTGCTTATGTTAGAATCTGCTGACGAAGGCGTTTGGCGTTATGATCGCTGGCTCCAGTGGGGTTTGTTATTGTTAGAATATTCTGGTGAAGGCGTTTGGCGTTATGATCGCTGGCTTCAGTTGGGTTTGTTATTGACGAAATTTGCTGATGTTGCAAAAGGGATCTGCGCGTGGCGTTATGTATGCTACTGTTTATGTTTATGTTTATGTGGCGGGCGTTGGCGTGGTTGCATGCGTTGGCATTGTTTATGTGGCGTTGGCGTTGGCGTTGTTGGAGTGAGTGTGGACATGAGAGATTGAGTACAAACATGGGAAGTGCGAAACCCATGAACTAAGTCTACGCAGAAGCCGCGAAATAAACGCGAGACAAATATAAGAAAGTGAACCACATAAGTGCGAACGTGCGTGTCCAAAAGGACGATCCGCAAAAAAGGAGCATTGAAGGACTCGACGCTGCCAGCCCGAAGGACAACGGAGGACATTGAGGTCCTGAAATCTTGAGTTGTGGCAACAGGCGGAACCCGCAAAACCTAGCGAAACAAGTGAGACTGAATCTGTGTTTAGACAGCGCGTGTACGAGCGTAACCTGGTGAATAACCGGTGTGCCGTATGGTGTCGCTGTCGGGCAGGCGAAAGTCACAAACTTGCCTAGCTGTTGCGCGGAGTGCCTGGAGCAAACTCTCGCGAACAGGAGTACTCTTCAAATAAATATATAATAAAATAAACGTGTAATTAGTTGTCGCATCGCAATCAAAGACAAATTTGTTGCACGAACACACAGCTCGGCTGAGTTTTAGCCCGGCAATACAATCACCAGACACACCAACAAGGAGTCCACACGCGAACAAACGGCGACGACTATGTCCCAAGAATACCGGAGGGTAGCGAAACATGTCGACTGGTCTGCCGATACGTATGGGCTCAACCTGAATCTGGTTCCCAGGGCCATGCCTGAACTACTGCAGGGAATGGCTCTGAAATGGTACGTGGCGAATAACCAGCACTGGACGACATGGACAACATTCATCAAAAGTTTTCAAGCGTACTTCCTGCCTAGAGACTACTTCGAAAACTTAAAGGACGAAGTTTCGCGCATACGTCAGGCTATAAGCGAGCCATTTAAAGTGTACATGGTGGAGATGCAGAAGCTAATGCGGCCACTGCAATATTCGGCGGAACTGCACAAAATCCACAAAAATAGCCGTCCACACCTGCGAGCGTACGCCAGTCCAGGTCAATTCCAGAATTTGGCGGAGTTAATGCATTTGGCAGCCGCGTTTGAGGAACTCGAGGCGGATAGGGAAAATCTGAGACAGCAGAGACGCATGGAGCAGCCGAGATATAACACTCCATAGCGAAGACAAGTAGATCTTCATCGGAGATACATGGACCCACCACAGACGCGTCACTACAGAGTTACAGAGCCAGCGCCAAGACAAAACAGGTTATGATTCATGGCAATGGCGGATAGTGGAGGAACACACGGCCAAATGTAACCGAAGTTGACACGAGACCCAGACCAGCCCCGAGGACGAGACGCGACAATACTCAAACGCATGTACAAGCGGTCGTAAAGATCGGCAAATGTAAATACAAGGCTACGATCGATACAGGGGCCACGAGTAGTTTCTCGTTAGCGAGAAGCTAGCTCGTGGACTGTTCGACGTAGGCCGACGATGCGCAACCGAACGGCGAGTCCGCATGGCAGATGGCCAAAACAGCGGAGTCCGAGAACAAATCGAGGTGATCTGCGCGTGGCGTTATGATTGCTAATCTTTATGTGGCGTTGGTGTTGTTGCATGCGTTGACGTTGTTTATGTGGCGTTGGCGTTGGCGTTGTTGCAGTGAGTGTGGACATGAGAGATCTGCGTGATCTGGATATATCACTTCCCCATCCCTTAGATATTGGCTTGTCCTCAAGCGTTAAGTGTAGGGTACGTTCCTAAGTCGGCGTTTTCCACCTTTGCTTTGATAATGTTATTTCCTAAAATTTCATTTTTTTGTGGTATACAATTTTCATAAATGTGACTTTATGTAAATTCCAAGTTAATATTACATTTGGTTCTATGAAGTTTATAGTTTTTTCTTGTTTTTGTGAATTTACATTCAACTTTTGTTTGTTTGAAGATACAATTTATACATTTGTTTGTTATTTGTTTGAATAAGTTGTTGAATAAGTTTTATTGTTGTGTAAATAGTATTTATCTCTGATAGTTTCGGTTAAAATATTATTTTCTTCGTCTGGATATGGTATTATTGAATATAAAGTTTCTAATGACAAAGTTTTCGGTATATGTGATATTATTAGAATTTCGTTTGTCTCGGGTTTTATCCAAGTTGATGTTTTTATATTTAACAGTTTTTCTGAATCAACATTTAATAAATGATCGTGTTTTAGTAGTTTTGGGTTAAAAATTCCCAATCTGGTCAGTTGCATTCCCATCTCAATATCTTCGATGTATTCGGTGAATTGTTGTAAGTTGAACATTAATAAACTTAATTTTATGTGCTGTTGTGAAATTTCTGTCAAGCCGTCCATTATTTCTATCCTATGGTTGACTGCTTCTATGACTTTGTTTAGTTCGTTTACCTGTATGCTATTGGCCTCTAAATCGTGTATTTTTTCAGCGAGTTCTGTTTTGTCGTCTTCAGTTAATGTGCCAAATAAATATTTGTAGCCTTTTCCTACTATATTTAGGAGTCCTCGTTTCTGTCTTTTGATTATTCTTATTCCATTCATTTCTCTATGCAGTTTTTCTACTAGATATTCTATTTCGGGTAGAGTACTAAAAGTATGTGTCTGAGATCAAATCTTTTTCCGTATTTTCGGTTTGAGTTAGGTTTACTGTTAGGCAATGGTATTCAAAATCTGAAGGTATGCTCAATGAGCCTGTTTTAAATAAAACGTAACATAAGATATTAGCCTTTGCTGTGATCGGTTGTGTTTTTGCGGTGCTGTGTCTGTTTTAGATTGTTACTAAGTTTTAACTGTCACATTTAATTTGTTTAATATAAAAAATATCTGTGCTTTGGATCTATTTAATTTGTATGTAATTGCTTCGTTCATTTCAGTTTTCTGTTAGTAATTTTGCTACAAAACATAATAGTGTTATTCTTGTAAACATATTGAGCGCGGTTAACAGCTTGTGTTTCGATTTTGCTTTTTGTTTCATTGTCTCTCATTGCATGCTTGATCGCTTTGCATTGTGAGTCGAATTTTAGTTTTTGGAGTCGCACTTATTTTCCCCTTTTAATTTTTGGGGATCTGAGACTCACCCGTCGCCTTGCTGTGTGAAGCCAAGTCGCTCACGTGTGCCGTTCAGGCAAACTAGACGGGGCTTCCACAGTCTCCGCCTAGCTTTTAGTAAGCTCAGCGCTGATTTTGATGCTATGTAGACTCAATTCAATAACCTATTTTTTGTAATTGTACCTAAGAAGCAAATTTTCATATCGCGTCTGGCCCCTGAGATATCTGTGGATGACATTAAAGCCTACATACACGGTAAAATGTCATCTACGGGAATATCAATTGAAAAATTTAAATTTAACTACGAAAGAGAAATTTCCTCCTTTAAGATAAGTGTTCCGGCTGAAGAATTTGGCACAATTTGCTGTGCTAATTTCTGGCCGAAGGGCTTACTTATAAACAGTTTACAAACAAATAACGTACTCGGCATTCTATTAGCTTACCTCAGAATCCTTCTGGTGCTTCGTCTTCTAATGAAGCACCAAAAAACTAAAAAAACATAAAACTAAAATCCTCTCTTCCTCCTCTGTACTTCCTCCATACACCAATAGGCTGCTTCTTATTAACCTTCCCTCCCTAATTAACCGTCGTGTTGTAATGGACCGTTTTGCTCTGCCGGGCTAAACTCAGTCGAGCTGTGGGTCCGTGCAACAAATTTATAATTTGGTTGCGTTTGCGCTAATTGATAACACGTATTTGATATATTATTTGCACAATGGTTTTCTTTATTTTTATTCTTCGCTCGTACAGATTGGTGTTTTGTACCGCGGGGTGACGACGGTCCACTGAAGCCCCTGGTCAGCTTTGAAGCGTGCACCTGTTCGCGAGAGTTTCGCTTCAGACACTTCACGCACCAGCTAGGTAAATTAGTGGCTCGCCCGCCCGACAGTGACACCGTACGGCACTCTGGTTATTCACCAGAAGTCGCTCGTACCCGCGCTCTGTCTAACCACAGGTTTCGCACACTTGTTTTTACCCAGGCACGGGTTTGCCTGTCGCTACGCACAAGCGTGGCAAGGATTGCACTTCTCACCCGATTTCAGGACTCCAATGTCCTGTGTCCTTCGGCGTGTTGATGATCCTTGGCGCGGTGCTGATCCTTCGACGCAGTGCTTACGTGTCGTCCTATTCGAACACGTTGTCCTCCGTTGCACTTGTCGATTTCACGCTTCTGTCCGCTTGAGCAGAGTTTCTGCTTATTTTCACTTTTTAGCTTTGTCACTCGAGCGTTGAGTCTCACTTTTAATTTTGGCAGCGTGACTAGTCTTAGTTCTTAGACTGCGTTTCTGATTTTCGACTCAGAGATTTGAGTTTCGACTGACTTTTGATTTTATCGACTGAGCTAGCTCGCTGTGTGCTGCGACGCCCTTTTTATAGGCCTGCGTCGCAGCCTTTTGTCGCGACTGTACCAAAGATCACGTGATCGCCTCGGTGGCGTGATCTTTGGTAATTTTCCACTACCTTTTCGCTGGCGCCAGCCCATGTCTGCCGTTAGTGCGAGTATGGATGGAGAGGGCGAAAGAGAGCGAATTCGCCGCATATAGCATAAATGTATATTTACATACATTTAATTGCCAATGCTATATGGCTCCTCACACTCCACCCTTTCTTCGGTAGTGGAAGACTTCCACCTTCCAGCCGCGACTGTTCTGCTGGATACCGCCATCCCCGTTGTGCCCTTCCTCGTCGATTTGAGTCGTCGTAGGGCGCGTAGGGACCGTCTCCATCGTCGTTCGGCGCTACTCCCGCGTCGTCTCCTCGTCGTCCACTTCTGCTCCGCGTCGTCTGCGTCGATTGAGTCCGCACGCGGTCGCGGCCCCGCGAATCGTGCGGCGGACTCGTCCAGCTCGGGGTCGACGGCAGCTCGGGGAAATGTTCCCGGATCCCCTCTGGGTTGATCCCCTCGAGGTCGCTCGGGTAGCGGCTTCGTAGCGGCTTAGCCACCGCGATCGGAGGTTTTGGGGGCCCCAGTGCCTCTCTGTCGCCCTCGACGTCCATTTCCTTGTCCTGTTGACCTGGAGTCGGCAATCGTATTGGCACGCGGACTACACGCACCAACCGTCTCACGCGCATCACGCGCACTACGCGAACCACGCGGCCGCGTGGTCGCTGTGAACGCCGTCCAGCGGCCCTTCGCACGGTCATTCCGGCTCCGCCTCGGTGCAGAGCTCCAGCGTCGCTGGGTTGCATCCAGGGGTTTGAGCCTGACCGGCAGTGACCACTGGAGGCCGCTTGGCCGCCGTGAGGTGTTGGATTTTGTGCGTCCATTCTGGTCACCTTCGATTGCCGACTCTGACGTTGTGCATAATCTGCGGCGCATTATATACCCTTTTGTGTGGGTGTGTGCGCTCGCGTCCCTTATCCCTTGGGTTGGCGTTCCATTGGCCGATGCACGTCTCGACACTAGTGTGCGTGACTAACCAACGGTATCCTGTGCAGTTGTTGCTGGATTTTCTCTGTGCACGCCTCTACACTAGTGTCATAAAACGCTCTTGCTCAACGCCGAGCAAAACGTTTTTGGCAGTCGTTGCACTTGTGCTCTCCATAGTGCAAGCATTGTTGTTGCCTATTTCCGCCAAAGCGGTGAGCGAAACGTTTTCAGCGGTCGCTGTGTTTGCGCTGTTTATAGTGCAAGCATTGTTGTTGCATATTTCCGCCAAAGCGGTGAGCGAAACGTTTTCGGCGTGTGCTGCGCTTGCTCTCCCAATATTGCGAGCAGAACGTTTCAGGCGGTCGTTGCACTTTTGTTCTCTTCTTAGTGCAAGCGTTTTTGTTGTCGCTTTTTGTAAAAGCGGCGAGCTAACTGTCTTGAGCAGCTGCTGCGCTTACGCTCTTGATAGTGCGAGCAAAACGTCTTTTCATTTTTTGGTTGTCACTTTCTGTAACCGCGGCGAGCTAGCTGTTCTCTTGTCAGCGGTAAGCATAACGCTTTCGGCGGTCACTGCCCTTGATTCCCTTAGTGAACTCTGGAGTGGGTCATGGCCATCCTCTCTCTCAGCTGTTGTTCACTTTTACCGCAATCGGCAGTGTGCTCTCTGCACATTCGCTGCGTTCAGGGCTTTTGATGATTTAATATTTATGTATTTTTTTTGTTATTCTTATTATTGTATGGTGCAATTTTGTTTTAGTTATGTTTATATATATATATAAATATGTATATTTATTTATTGTTATCTTTTCGGTGTATAAGTGTGAGTCCAATTTTAGTTTTTGGAGTCGCACTTATCACTTCGCTGCGTTCAGGGATTTTTGGCGATTTAATATTTATGTATTTTTTGTGTTATTATTATTGTATGGTGCATTTTTGTTTTAGTTATGTTTATATATATATATATAAATATATATATTTATTTATTGTTATCTTTTTCGGTGTATAAGTGTGAGTCCAATTTTAGTTTTGGGAGTCGCACTTATCTTCCCCCCTTTTTAATTTTGGGGATCTGGGAACTCACCCGTCGCCTTGCTGTGTGGCTTCAAGTCGCTCACGTGTGCCGTCCTTATCTGCTTGTCTGCCGAGCTCCTCAGTTTGCAGATCACCGGTGATTTGAAATCTGTTATTTGGTACGGGCCGCCGTATCTCGGTGCAAGCTTGGCTGCGAATCCCTCCGCCACATTCGATAGATGGTGTAATTTCACCCACACTCTATCTCCGACTTTGGGGCTCCATTGCCTGCGACGAAGGTTGTAGTGCCTTGCCTGATCTTGAGATGCCTTTTCTAAGCTTCGCCGAACAATTTCGAAAATGTCTTTTAGTTTATTTTCATTTTCGTTCGGCGTTTGGCTTACTTGACCCGTACCGATTGCCACTTCGTCAAACAAAGTTTTCGGCGGCCTCGGCTCCCGGCCCTGTGTGATGAAGGCCACGCTGTATCCTGTCGTGCTTGAGACGCTCGTGTTGACTGCCAGTGTCAGCTCCGTTAGCGCCTCATCCCAGCGTCTTTGATTGTCTTTGGCGAATTGTGCAATCATTGTCTTTACCGTCCGATTGGCTCGCTCCGTTGGGTTTTCTTGGGGGTGTACGGCGCGGTGAATTGGTGTTTCACTCCCATCTCTCCCAGGAAGTTTTTAAACGCCTTGCTGGTGAACTGTGTGCCGTTGTCCGTTATCAACACCTTTGGCACTCCGAACCGTGCCAGAATCCTCTCCCTGAAGGCCTTTTGCAGCGATGCCGTTGTAGCGCTTTTAAGTGGCAACATCTCGGTCCACTTCGAGAAGCGGTCTACAAATACCAGCAGCATCGTGTTTCCATGGCTGGACCTCGGCAATGGTCCCACGAAGTCAGCACATACCGTGCTACACGGCTCTTCGGGAATTTGGGAGAGCATATGTCCGGCCGCGGCCAATTGACTTGGCTTATATTGTTGGCATGTTTCGCATTTTTGAACATATGCTCTCACGTCTCTATATAAGCCAGGCCAATAGTAGCGCGCTGCTACTCGGGATATTGTCTTCCTGCTCCCCGTATGGCCTGCGGTAGCGGTGTTGTGGTTCTCGTTCAGCACCTGTGTCCGCTTTCCGGTTGGCACACACAGTTTCCAGCTTGTGACATCCTCCGTTCCAGCTCGATGAGGGATGTGCCTGAATAACTTGTTATTATCTTCCCCCCTTTTAATTTTGGGGATCTGGGAACTCACCCGTCGCCTTGCTGTGTGGCTTTAAGTCGCTCACGTGTGCCGTACGTATCCGCTTGTCTGCCGAGCTCCTCAGTTTGCAGATCACCGGTGATTTGAAATCTATTATTTGGTACGGGCCGCCGTATCTCGGTGCAAGCTTGGCTGCGAATCCCTCCGCCGCATTTGATAGATGGTGTAATTTCACCCACACTCTATCTCCGACCTTGGGGCTCCATTGCCTGCGACGAAGGTTGTAGTGCCTTGCCTGATCTTGAGATGCCTTTTCTAAGCTTCGCCGAACAATTTCGAAAATGTCTTTTAGCTTATTTTCATTTTCGTTCGGCGTTTGGCTTACTTGGCCCGTACCAATTGCCACTTCGTCAAACAAAGTTTTCGGCAGCCTCGGCTCCCGGCCTTGTGTGATGAAGGCAGCGCTGTATCCGGTCGTGCTCGAGACGCTGGTGTTGACTGCTAGTGTCAGCTCTGGGAGCGCCTCATCCCAGCGTCTTTGGTTGTTCCTTGCGAACTGGGCGATCATTGTTTTCACCGTCCGGTTAGCTCGCTCCGTTGGATTCTCTTGGGGCGTGTACGGTGCAGTGAACTGGTGTTTAACTCCCATCTCCTCGAGGAAATTTTTAAACGCCCTGCTGGTAAATTGTGTGCCGTTGTCCGTTATTAAAACCTTTGGCACTCCAAACCGTGCCAGAATCCTCTCCCGGAAGGCCTTTTGCAGCGATGCCGTTGTAGCGCTTCTAAGTGGCACCATCTCGGTCCACTTCGAGAAGCGGTCTACAAATACCAGCAGCATCGTGTTTCCATGGCTGGACCTCGGCAATGGTCCCACGAAGTCCGCACATACCGTGCTCCACGGCTCTTCGGGAATTTGGTTGAGCATGTGTCCGGCCGCGGCCAATTGACTTGGCTTATATTGTTGGCATGTTTCGCATTTTTGAACGTATGCTCTAACATCTCTATATAAGCCAGGCCAATAGTAGCGCGCTGCTACTCGGGCTATTGTTTTCCTACTCCCCGTGTGTCCTGCGGCGGCGGTGTTGTGGTTCTCGTTCAGCACCTGTGTCCGCTTGCCCGGTTGGCACACACAGTTTCCAGCTTGCTGACATCCTCCGTTCCAGCTCGATGAGGGATGTGTCTGTATAAGTTTCCAGATTCCTCCATATAATCTGGAAACTTTCTGGGATTCTTGTCTATGGTGGCTCGCATCTTTTGGATCCAGGGGCAGTCTTTGTTTGCTTGGTCCATCGCGTTTTCCACCGTTGAGATTCGGCGGCATGTATCCTTCAGGGGCTGTCGAGATAGGGCATCTGCAACAATATTCAGGTTTCCCTTCCTGTATTTGATATCGAAATCAAATTGTTGCAGCTCCAGTGCCCATCTCGCAATCCTGCCTGAGGGGCTTTCGATGGAGTTCAGCCACTTTAGTGCCATATGATCCGTGATGACGGTGAAGTGGTATCCCTCCAAGTAAGGTCGCAACTTTCTTATGCCCCAGATTATTGCAAGGCACTCCTTCTCGGTCGCAGAGTAGTTGCGCTCCGCACCATTTAAGGATCTACTTGCATACGATATGACCCGTTCGCCCTCCACTGAGTTTTGGGTCAATATCGCCCCCAAGCCATAATTGCTAGCATCCGTTTGCAAGCAAAATGGCCTGGAGAAATCTGGGCATGCCAACACCGGTGATTGTGTCAGCTTTGCTTTCACCTTTTCGAAAGCTTCCTGTCGCTCTCTGGTCCATTCCCATTTGGTTCCCTTCTTGAGCAGCGCGTTTAGTGGGTGCACTGTTGTGGCGAAATCTGGTACGAACCGCCTATACCATGATGCCACTCCCAAGTATTGCCGCAGTTCCTTTACATTTCCCGGTGGCTTCAGCTCGGCGATGGCAGCTACCTTCTCGGGGTCAGTGCGGATTCCATCCTCCGTGACGTGGTGACCGAGGTATTTTAACTCTTGTTTGAAGAAGTCGCACTTCTCCACGTTTATCCTCAGATTTGCTGCCCTCAGCCGTCGGAACACTTCTCTCAGATTGTCCATATGTTCCTCGCGTGTTTTCCCGATCACAATGATGTCGTCCAGGTATGCGAATGCATGTGGCATCATTTCGGGTCCAATCACGCGGTCGAGGGCTCTCTGGAAAGTAGCTGGTGCCGAATGGAGTCCAAATGGCATTACCTTCCATTGAAACAGTCCTTTTCCTGGGACTGTGAATGCCGTCTTCGCTCGACTCTCTTTCTCCATCGGTATCTGCCAGTAGCCATCCTTGAGGTCCAGGCTCGTGATGAACCGCGCCTCTCTTAGCTGGTCCAGGATGTGGTGCACTCTTGGGAGGGGATATGCGTCTTTTACGGACTTGGCGTTCAGTTGCCTAAAGTCCACGCAGAGGCGCCATTTCCCTGTTTTCTTTCGTACCATCACTATTGGTGCGCTGTGCGGGCTTTTTGATGGCTCGATGCATCCTTTGGCTAGCAGTTCATCCACTAGTTTGTTGATCTCTGCTTGCATCTTGGGGTTCTTAGGGAAGTATCGCTGTTTGATTGGTCGGTCGTCACTCATGACAATGCGATGCTCAGTAATGGGCGATGTTCCCTTTATGGCCTCAAATGCCGCCAATTCTCGTCGTAAGAATGCATCGATTTCTGCGTCCGGATGTATTGGTGGTATGACTGTCTTTGCCACGGACAATCTCTCCTCCTGGTGTTCTTGTATTCCGTTCCCAGGTATACTTATGGTCAATCCGGCGCACTCCAAAACAGTTCCCATGGCCGACAGAAAATCCCATCCGAGAACCAAATCGTCTATGATTCCGGGGAGTATAAGTAGAGCAATATCCATGTTGCTCCGTCCGAGCCGGATATTCACCTCTACTTGTTCCTGGACACCGCTATTTCGGCCATCTGCCATGCGGACTCGCCGTGCAGTTGCGCATCGTCGGCCTACGTCGAACAGTCCACGAGCTAGCTTCTCGCTAACGAAACTACTCGTGGCTCCTGTATCGATCGTAGCCTTGTATTGACAGTTGCCGATCTCCACGACCGCTGTCAACTGCGCTCCCTCGTCCTGCAGGCTGCCGATTAGCGTCTTGGGGCTGTCCTGTTCGGCTCCCGCTCGCCCCTCGGTGGCGGACGCCGGTGTTCGTTTCCCGACCGACAACACATTGACGTACGAACTCCAATACGTCCACACATCCAACAATAATCCATCATGGGATTTGTGCACTCTGTCGCGCGGTGTCCCTCCTGGCCGCAAAATCTGCAGGCCATATCTGGGTTGTTAATGTGTGTTTGTGTGTTGTCGCGTCTTGCCCTCGGGGCTGGTCTCGGTCTCGTCCTCGGGGCTGGTCTCGGTCTCGAGTCTGCTTCAGCCCTCTCGTTGTGTACTTGGCTGTACGTTCCCTCACTGTCTGCCATAGCCATGAATCTTGGCCTGTTTTGCCTTGGTGCTGGCTCTGTGTGGTGGTATTGACGCATCTGTGGTGGTTCCGCGTGTCGGTGTGATGGCTCCATACGTCTCTGTTGAGGCTCCATGTGCATTCGCTGTGGAGTGTTGTAGTTTGTGTGCTCCACGCGTCTCTGCTGAGGCTCTCTGTGCATTCGCTGTGGAGTGTTATAGTCCGTGTGCTTCACGAGTCTCTGCTGAGGCTCTCTGTGCATTCTCTGTGGAGTGTTATAGTCCGTGTGCTCCACGCGTCTCTGCTGAGGCTCTCTGTGCATTCGCTGTGGAGTGCTGTAACTGGGCTCCTCTATGCGGCTTTGCTGTCGCAACTTCTCCCTGTCGACCTCGAGTTCCTCAAATGCGGCTGCCAAGTGCATCAATTCCGCCAAGTTCTGGAACTGACCTGGCCTTGCGTATGCTCGCAGGTCTGGGAGGCTGTTGTTATATATTTTGTGCAGTTGTTTTCCCGCCGTATACTGCAGTGGCCGCATTAGCGTCTGCATCTCCACCATGTATGTTTTAAATGGCTCGTTTATAGCCTGACGTCTGTGGGCAACTTCGTCCCTCAAGTTCTCAAAGTAGTCCCTCGGCAAGAAATATTCTTGAAAACTCTGGACGAATGTTACCCATGTCGTCCAGTGCTGATTGTTGGCTACATACCATTTCAGAGCCATTCCCTGTAGTAGTTCAGGCATGGCTCTGGGAACCAGATTCAAGTTGAGTCCATATGTATCCGCAGACCACTCGACTTGTTCCAAGAATTCTAAAGGCTCCGTGGTGCCGTCGAAGCGAAAGTTCCACTCCCGAACTTGTTTCGCTACCCTCGGGTATTCTTGAGACATAGTCGTCGCCATGTGGTCGCTTATGGACACTCTCCTTGATGGCTGTGGTGCGGGTGTTCCCCATACTGTGTGGCTGGTGTATCGCGCGCGAGCTGCTGCGCTGATTGCTGGTATACTCAATTGTACGAAGTCAATGTTCGTTGCTCCTCTTGCGTCCGGAACTTGACCGATTTCTTTGGCCGGTGAATATTTGCCATGAATCGCTGCCAATTCCGCAATCCGCGTGCTGTATGGGAGTCTGGATTCGTGAGTGTCTACCCACTCTCCGAATTGTCGACGCATAACGTCCAGTGTGCCACTCAGCTCCACTTGGAATTCTTCTCCATACTTCAGCACTTCATCCTTTTTCAGGTTGTAAACCCACGCGCGAACCATTTTTGTGTCAATATATGTAATGTGTGTTTATCAATTATCGCAACCACCAAGTTGGGCGCAGTTGTAACGGACCGTTTTGCTCTGCCGGGCTAAACTCAGTCGAGCTGTGGGTCCGTGCAACAAATTTATTATTTGGTTGCGTTTGCGCTAATTGATAACACGTATTTGATATATTATTTGCACAATGGTTTTCTTTATTTTTATTCTTCGCTCGTACAGATTTGTGTTTGTACCGCGGGGTGACGACGGTCCACTGAAGCCCCTGGTCAGCTTTGAAGCTGTGCACCTGTTCGCGAGAGTTTCGCTTCAGACACTTCACGCACCAGCTAGGTAAATTAGTGGCTCGCCTGCCCGACAGCGACACCGTACGGCACTCTGGTTATTCACCAGGAGACGCTCGTACCCGCGCCTTCTAACCACAGGTTTCGCACACTTGTTTTTACCTAGGCACGGATTTGCTTGTCGCTACGCTCAAGCGTGGCAAGGATTGCACTTCTCACCCGATTTCAGGACTCCAATGTCCTGTGTCCTTCGGCGTGTTGATGATCCTTGGCGCGGTGCTGATCCTTCGACGCAGTGCTTACGTGTCGTCCTATTCGACACACATTGTCCTCCGTTGCACTTGTCGATTTCACACTTCTGTGTCCGTTTGAGCAGAGTTTCTGCTTATTTTCACTTTTAGTTTGTGACTGAGCGTTGAGTCTCACTTTTAATTTTGGCAGCGTGACTTTTAGTTCTTGACTGCGTTTTTATTTTCGACTGAGATTTGATTTTCGACTGACTTTTGATTTTCGACTGAGAGCCCGTTGTGTGCTGCGACGCCCTTTTTATAGGCCTGCGTCGCAGCCTTTTGTCGCGACTGTACCAAAGATCACGTGATCGCCTCGGTGGCGTGATCTTTGGTAATTTTCCACTACCTTTTCGCTGGCGCCAGCCCATGTCTGCCGTTAGTGCGAGTATGGATGGCGATATTGCACTCGCCAAACTCCTCACACTATAACGGCACATGTCCTAACGGACATGTGTGTCAGACACGCTTATATGGCTGACAACCTGCGCACGAAAGAGAGGGGGCGAAAGAGAGCGAATTCGCAGCAACTGCAATCAGGGTCGGATATCTATCTGATGTGCAGTTACTGTGAGGGGCGCATATAGCATAAATGTATATTTTCATACATTTAATTGCCAATGCTATATGGCTCCTCACAGTATTAAATCAAATTTCTTAAGTTTTTGTAATTTTGGTGTCGACTGATCCTAGTTGACAATAAATAAATAAATAAATAAATAAATAAAAATTTTGTGCTTTTACTGGGTTAATTTCTAGATTTTAGGTATTAACCAGAGTTATTGTTATCGTTAGTATTAACATCATTATCAAGTGGATTGGTAGATGAATCTTCCGTTGTTGACCTGAAATTATTGTTATATTTGCTTATATTTATTTTCTTTTTCTTTTTTAACTTAGTTTTGTAGTGTATTATTTTTCTACCTCTATTCGTTTCTTCAAAGTGTTTTATTATGCCTGTTTTCCTGAATATATTTGTTATTTTTGATTTGACAAATGGCATTTCTCTATAGTTAGTATCTATTTCATAAGTTTTTCTTTTTTCAATTAGTTTGTTGATAATTTTAATTTTATTCACTTGGGTATTATATGCTGGTGATCCGAAATAAATGAAGATATCTGCTGGTGTTCTACCAGTAGTGCTATGTATTGTTTTATGGTTATACGTGTAAGGTATTATTTCGCATTTTGTTAATTTATTTTCTTCATTTGTGTCTGAATTAATTATTCTTAATTTTTCGTTAACTATTTTGTGAAACCTTTCTACGTCTGATATGCCATTCTAACTTGTTGTGATTTCAAATTTAACATTTTCTGAATCTAGTCAAATTTTTAATGCTGCGCTCATAAATGCTGAGTCTTTATCTGCTTTTATTACTAAAGGTTTTCCCATTTCATTGAATATTTTTAATAATGCTCTTTTTGCCAATCTTTACCATTTGTTTCTATTAATGTGGCGTATTTTGAGTCTACGTCTATGCACGATTAAAATTGCTTATTATTGATCATATAAAAATCTATAACATATTTTCCTCTACTTTAATTTATCAAAGTCTTCTATGTATATTAGTTTTTTTCGTTGATTTTAGCTCCTTTCTTGAGCTTTATAGTCATTGGCTTCACGACTTTTGCAAAGTTTGGTATGAATTTCCTGTAAAATCCACATAATCCTAAAAATCTTTTTATTTCATTTGGCGTCTTAGGGATTGGAAATTCTTCAACACTTTTATTTTAATTGGATTAAGTTTTATACCTTCCGTTGTTATTGTGTGTCCTAGAAATTCGGTTTCTCTTTTCATGAACTCGCATTTAACTAGTTGTATTTTTAGATTTGCTTCTCTGAGCTTTCTAAAAACTTTATTTAATGCTAATATGTGTTCTTCCAATGAAGTGGAATACACTATTATATCACCCATGTATACTAGGCAATTTTTGTAAATTAAATCCACCAAAAGATTGTTCATGCAACGTTAAAATGTTGCTGGTGCGTTTTTTAATCCAAATGGCATTCGAGTATATTCGAAATGTCCTGCTTTGGTTGAGAATGCTGTCTTTGCTATTGATTTTTCATCCATCTGAATTTTATGAAATCCTTTGTCTAAATCAATTGTTGTGAAATATTGACATTTTCCTAACTTGTCTAATATTTTGTCTCCTGACGCATTTTCTTTCTTTGGTACTAACCATATAGGAGAACAATATGGTGAATTTGATGGTCTTATTATGCCTTGATGTATCATTTCTTTCATTGTTTTCATTTTTTTAACTGTTTTGTGAAACCTTTCTACGTCTGATATGCCATTCTTGCTTGTTGTGATTTGAGTTTTAACGTTTTCTGAATGTAACCAAATTTTTAATGCTGCACACATGAATGCTGAGTCTTTGTCTGCTTTTATTTCAAATAGTTTTCCCATTTCGTTGAATATTTTTAATAATGCTCGTTTTGCTTCTAACCAATCTTTATCATGTATTTCAATTAATGTAGCGTATTTTGAATATACGTCTATGCATGATAAAAATTGTTTATTGTTGACCATATAAAAATCTATAACGTATATTGCTCTAGGGTTGAAGACCTCTGGTGTTATTTCATAGCTAAATTTTGTGTCTCTGTGTTCTACTTTTAATATATTGCAAATTTCACATTCGTTAATTATGTTTTGTATTAATTTTTGGTAATCTGGGAAATAATATTTTTCTTTGAACATTACTATGGGTTTTTCTATTCCTAGATGTAGAAGTTTCGTATGGTCATTTAATATGATTTGTTTCAATTCTGAATAGATTTGAATATCTTTCAATTTTTTTGTGGTTCGCATGGTTTTTATTGGACAATCTCTTTGTATTATTTCCAAATAAGCTTTCTGGAAATTTGCGCAGTCACCTTCATGTGGTAAGTATATAACAGTGTTTTTTGCACACAGATATTCTTTTCTGATTTCTTTTGTTTTCTGTTGTCATTTCTATGTAATTTATTATAATCTTGGATTTGTGAAAATAGCTAATTTTGTTTATTTCCTCAGTATTTCCTTTTAAAAATTCTATTTGATTATTATAATAATTCAATGGTCTTTCTGTGATTTGGATACAATTTTGGTTATCTTCTGTTGCGCTATGTATTGTTGCTGCTATGCTATCTTGAGCATTCACCATGAGATTTTCTTCTGTGGTATTTTCTTTGGTTTTAATTCTTGAAAGGGCATCCGCTACGTAGTTTTCTTTGCCTGGAATGTATTTGATTTCATAGTCGAATTCATTTAATCTTATCTTCCACCTTTGTAGTTTCATGTTTGGTTCCTTTATGTTATTTAGCCATATAAGCGGTTTGTGGTCACTAAGTATTTCAAAAGTTCTTCCAAATAAATATGATCTAAAATTTTTTGTTGCCCATATTATTGCTAATAGTTCTTTTTCTATTGCTGAATATTTTATCTCGTGTTCACTTAAAGTTCTACTTGCGTAACATATTGGTTTATGGTCTTGTGATAAAACTGCACCTAACGCATAATTACTAGCGTCTGTGGTGAGTGAGAATTTTTTCTTAAAATCCGGGTATACCAATATTGGATCTGATGTTATGAGTAGCTTTAATTTATCAAAAGCTTCAATGTATATTTGTTCTTTTTCGTTGATTTTAGCTCCTTTCTTGAGCTTCATAGTCATTGGCTTCACGACTTTTGCGAAGTTTGGTATAAATTTCCTGTAAAATCCACATAATCCTAGAAATCTTTTTATTTCTTTTGGCGTCTTAGGGATTGGAAATTCCTTAACAGCTTTTATTTTAATTGGATTACGTTTTATACCTTCCGTTGTTATTATGTGTCCCAAGAATTCAGTTTCTTTTTTCATGAATTCGCATTTAGCTAATTGTAGTTTTAGATTTGCTTCTCTAAGCTTTCTAAAAACTTTTTTCAATGCTAATATGTGTTCTTCCAATGAAGTGGAATACACTATTATGTCATCCATGTAAACTAGACAATTTTTGTAAATTATATCTCCTAAGAGATTGTTCATGCAACGTTGAAATGTTGCTGGTGCGTTTTTTAATCCAAATGGCATTCGTGTATATTCGAAATGTCCTTCTTTGGTCGAGAATGCTGTTTTTGCAATCGATTTTTCGTCCATCTGAATTTGATGGAATCCTTTAGCCAAATCAATTGTTGTGAAATATTGACATTTTCCTAACTTGTCTAATATTTCATCCATTACGGGTATGGGAAATTTATCGCTGATTGTTTTTTCATTGAGGCTTCGATAGTCTACGACTATTCTGTATTTTTTCTCTCCTGACGCATCTTCTTTCTTGGGTACTACCCAAATAGGAGAACAATATGGTGAATTTGATGGTCGTATAATGCCTTGACGCATCATTTCTGTCATTTGTCTGTTAACTTCCTCATCATAGCTTTGAGGATATCTATAAGGTTTCCTATAACAAGGATCCTCATTTTTTGTATTGATAGCGTGTTTTACAGTATTTGCGAAAGTCAAATTGTTACTCTCTTTATAATGAATATCTCTAAATTCAAACAAAACTTTTGTTAACTTGAATTTTTCTTCCCTATTTAGATGTTCTAATCTAAATTGATTGCCTTCTACTAATTCATTTTCTAGTGCGTATACCGTATGTATGACTTTTGTTAGTGGTGGGTCTTTGTATTCTTCTTCTTTATTTTCGTTATTGCATTTAAATAAAAATTGAAAATCGTTAAGTTTTCTTCGTAGTTGATCTCACTTCTACAATCCTTAAGGAACGTTCGGCCTAAGAGGACGTCAAAATTTTTTGAAAAATTATGAATGTAAAATTTCTGATCTGTCGGGCAAAGTTTGCTAGGCGCTAATAATATGCTCGTATTTAGTTTTATTTCTCCATTTATGGTTTGGCAAGTAGTATTCTCTTTAGAAGTTTTTAAGTTAAAGAAATTTTTATTCATTAAATTTACTGAAGAACCTGTATCTATTAAGCATCGCAAGTTTTGGTTATTCATAACTATTCTTATGAATGGGATTCTGTATTTGTTTCCGAGGCTGGTTGATGAAAATTTTCAGTCCAGTCCATTTTTGATTGACCACTAGTGCTAGGTCGTTGTCTTTTCATTGGTTGGTTAGGTGGTCTGATTGATAATTGATAGGGTTTTGCATTCTGCCTTCATTTAAATTTAAATGATATTCGTTGTAGAATTGTTTATTAACTATTGGTGCGTTTTGAATATTTTGATTTCTGTAATTTGTATTATAATTTTGTTGGTTCCTGTAATTCAGATTATAATTTTGGTTGTAATTTTGTTGAGGTTTAGAATAATATTTCTTATTATATTTATTGTACTGTGTGTTATTTGTAGGCTTTGTAGGCTTCATATAAACATAGTTCTTGAGCTACTGCTTTTAATTTATCTGTTCTTGATATATCGTATCTCGCTAACTGCATGTATAATCTGTATGGTAATCTTTTATGTATTACGTCTCTTACAGTATTATTTAATGCCTTTGTGTACAGTGTTTCATTTTCGGCATTGTTCTCTATTACTAACTTATTTAATATTACAAAGTTTTTGCTCGAGTTCTTCGAGAAACTTACGAATTCTTCCTCCGAAATATGTGTTGTAGACTCTCCTTAGTAGTTCTTCACATGGTGTTTGTGTATTAAAGGTTGAAATTAATATGCTCCGTAGCGAATCATAATCTCCTGGTAAGTGTCTTAGTGATGTTCTCATTGCATCTCCATATTACTGCATCAGGATTGCGCTGTACATTATTAATGTCTGCCTTGCGTCTGCGCCTGGGAAGAGTTCCATTATGAAGTCGATCCTTCCTATAAAGGCTTCCAATTCGTCCGTTTCTCCACCGAAGGTTGGTACTTGACGGATCTGCTCCAATGCTTGGTTCAATGTTGATTCCAGCATCATTACGTTTTTATTATTTTATTTTTTTATTTTTTTGTTTTTGTTTGAAGGTCCTTCAGTATACAAGAAGAAAATTCTTAGTCGTCTGCCTCGCGTATTTATGTTTACTTTTTAAAAAAAGATTTTAAAGGATCACGGGGTCCTTATGCGGATAACAGTTGATTTTCGCGGAACACTAGTACGTTTTCCTGAAAGGTTTACGACGTATCACGATATTTGAATATAAATATCCTACCGGCTGCGCCAATTGAATGTCTGATTACGGTTTTTGATTAAAAAAAATATAATTCCTTATTCATCAAAACACGTCTTTTTCAGTTTGGTGTGCTAAATATAACTCCTTATGCTACTGGTTTAATCGATAATGAAACCTCGCATTTGCGTTTTATTTCATGATTGGCTTATGGAGGCTTTTTGTTTAAAGTAAAATTGTTTATGTTAGAATATGCTGACGAAGGCGTTTGGCGTTATGATCGCTGGCTCCAGTTGGGCTTGTTATTGACGAAATTTGCTGATGTTTCATAAGGGATCTGCGCGTGGCGTTATGATTGCTAATGTTTATGTGGCGTTGGCGTTGTTGCATGCGTTAACGTTGTTTATGTGGCGTTGGCGTTTGCGTTGTTGCAGTGAGTGTGGACATGAGAGATCTGCGTGAAATTAAACTGTTCCTTTAGAGTTGTTTGTGTAAGTAAGTAGGAAGTATTCAGCACATAAACTGACTACTAAAGGTCGTCGAAACTAGCACTTGAACTAGTTATAGTAGTAGAAATGAAGACGTCTGACGATATTGAGACTATGAAGAACACTGATTTTATTGAGTAAAAATGCATGCTTTATATACAAAATTCTTAGACGATAATGTTTGCTTAGGACTAGATATGCTATTTACGAATTGACCTAAACAATCAATAGTTATCTATGGGTCATGTCTTAATGTTATCTAATTTACGACGCTGCTACGAGATAGTATCACAATCTGCTAACTGCAGGCCGCTCGACAGATGGTGTGAAAATATTTCTAATCACAACCCATGGATTGTGTGTATCCTATTTGCTGTGTATCTGCGCTATCTGCAGCGTACTTACAAATGGCTTATGATTAAATACGTATTAATTTAAATGAACCTAAACATTCTCCCGGCCGTTGAATCGGTGATAAACCATCATCTAGATCCAGTGTGAATCGTCTTGGGGATGCTGATGGCACGGGTGTAGTGGCAGCCTCATTCCTTGTAGCTGCTGGTTGCAAGGTCCAAAAGCGTTGCTTCCGTAGTGTATAGGCAAGTAGCACAAGGACGGATGCCACTAAAGCAGCATAAGCGGTGATATGTTGATGTTGTATTGGACTTAGTTGGCCGGGCAGCTCTTGTTTGTTGAGTGTGTTCAATTTTAGCTGCAAGTCATCCAGTTCCTTATCTTCTTGTACATTGTTCTCTGATATGTTGAGTTTCGTAAAAGGTCCTTGAATGGTGTTTGGCTTGATTATGTTGCCAAAATGAGCATAGCCCTTTTTCACTTGACTTGTAATTGTGTTGAACGTACTGATGCTAATTGCTGAGTTGCGTGCTGTACAACCTGATGACAACGTTAGTAGTCCGGTGTCCTTTAGTTGTATAGTAGACGGGGTCTCCATGCATACGGCTTGTAGTTCCATTGCAGAATGCGTTGCAAAGATCCAATTATTGGGACGGTGTGTTTTTGACCATACCATTTTGGTTGTTTTATGAGTTACTTGACACGTCGTTGGTGTTTTGTTGTTAAACAGTTGAAACTCACACCGATTGTTAACATTAAACATAGCTTGATGGTCAAAGCATATGTATTCTTCATTCGGTAATGTTCGGCAGCGTTGCAGATCATCTGTTGTGAATCCCATGAATTGATCCCTGTGGTTGTTTACAGCTATAATAGGTGTCCTAAGCTCAAACAGTCGCCAGCTTGTAGAGTCCACATTGGAATCGGCACAATATTAAACAGTTCTAATATTGATGTTGACACTAGTGGTAGTTTTATTCTAAATATTACATGAATCTCGGTGACTGTGCCTTCTGCTCGCATAATTCTGTACAGATGCATCACGTTAGATGATGTCACTGGTGGCATTTGATTTGGCGGCAAATGATCCCGCATTTGATCCAATTGTTCCTTTAATTGATCGGGAGAAATTAATATTGAGCTTGTCGTATGGTGACGAATTCCAGTAAGTACGGTAAGTCTCCGTGAGACGTGCAGTAGTATTTTCCTCTGTTTTGGATAATGATGGCAACTTGTTCTTCAAGTAGTTTTACTCGCTTGTCAGATTCAAATCTTGTCTTCTTGACAATGTTAATGGTCGACTCAAGTACTGAAGTTTGATTCTTCAGTAATGTCAGTAATAATTCTTCGTTTGTTTTTACCTTCTCTATCACCTTGCTCATTTTATCAGCGTAGTCCGAGTCTAATACTCCGAATAGACTGTTCGCAATGTTACCCACTACATCGAATGGGGACCGGCGGTTTCGTGTACGCTGCATAAGTGAGTTTGTCATTTGTAATTCACGATACACGTGCCGAAAGTGCTGATATATGGAGTCATATGGACATGTATGATCTGTAGTTAATTCTGAGCATGTGTCATTGAATTCGTCTATGCCTGCATTAAATGTTTCCATATCTCGCCAGTATGGTTCCAATTCATAGTATATTACCATGGTCCAGTCGGAAACTGCTCTCTTTGTTGTTCCAATTTTCTCATAGTAGATTCCAAGCCTTGTGTCGAACCGTGTCACAGATACTGAATTTGTCAGTACCAAGGGTAGCATAAAGAGCAGGATTAATAAAGTCGAAGTTATGGTTGGCGACATTAGCCGTTTTCGTTGAACGGGTGGCGCATAATTTTTGTCTGTGTCCTCGGTTTCCTTGATAGGGCGTTTTTTGGCCATGTCTTCTGGAAATAACGGCGCAAACCTGGTTATGGGGCGTTTGTAGATGCCTGAGGCAGTTTTGACGTCAACCACTCGAATGTGATTATCCTGGCCTGGATATGTGCGTACAATGCGTCCCATGGGCCAACTCATCACAGGTATGTTGTCTTCCTTGACTAGAACAAGCATGCCTTCCTTGACATTGGAGTTGACGGCCTTCCACTTATGTCTGGCTTGCAATTCTTGTAAATACTCCTGTGGCCATTGCTTCCAAAATCCTTGCTTGAGTCTGGATACTAGTTCCCACCGTTTTAGTAAGGATTTTTCGTTGTGGTCTGTGTTGACATCGGGGGAGCAGTCAGCGTTTCACCAATCAGAAAATGTGCTGGGGTGACTACCGCAGCTTCCCATAGGCCTCCAAATGATGGCGATCGTGGCGGTATGAATTTGAAAGCAACCAGTTTTTTTTTGCAGTGATTGATGATCTCTGCTTTCTCGCCAAATATTGAACCTCCTAATACCTTTAGTTGGTTGTTTGCTCCAACAAAGTTGGTGGCATTGTCACAATGAATCGTTTGACATTTTCCGCGGCGTCTGAGAAAGCGCCGCAGGGCTCCTAAAAGGCATTTGTAGTCAGATCGCTGATCAGCTCGATGTGGACTGCCTTTGTAGAGAAGCAACAGAATACAGCTATGTATGCCTTATCTGGTCTTTTTCCGCGAACTTTATGATGAATCCAAATTGGTCCGCAGTAGTCTACGCCTGTAGTGAGAAATGGGCGTGTTGGTGTCACTCGATCGGGTGGCAAATTGCCCATAATTTGATTCATTAATTTGGGCCTTGCCTTGTTGCACGTCACACAGTTGTGAACGATGTTTCTCGACATCTTTTTGTCGTTCAGAATCCAATATTGTTGTCTGGCAGTTGCTCGTAAGGCTTGAGCACCGCAGTGCATGTTGTCTTCATGCAGCTCTCGCAATATCATCTTTACTATTGGATCGTTGTAAGGCAGCAAAATATGTTGCCTTGCATTGTATGGGAGTGGGGCTGGCTCCAATCTACCTCCAACTCGCATGAGTCCATCTAACCCATGTATTGGTGAGAGTGATGAGATGGGACTCTTTTGTCCACTGTGTTGTGGCGCTTCAAACTTTCAGTTCAGCTATAAATTCAGTTTACTGTATTGTTCGTAGAATTATATAGCGAGCGCGGTCCAGTTCCATTTTACACAGCGTGGTCGTTGCTGATCTATAACGCTTGTAGCAGAATCGCAACATGTAAGCCACAATGCGTTGTAACTTGAAAAATGAGTTGCTGTGTCGGCAGGTATACAACTCTTCGCCTATTGCTGATTGAGTTGCAGCTAAGCTTATATGCTTAGTTTTCCTTTCCAGGTTGCTCGGAGAGATGATGGGAGGGGATATCCATTTGTCTCGAGAGCCATGGAGAAAGAGTGGTCTATAGAGCCATAGACTGTGCTTGTGTAACTTTCGTGCAGATATTCCTCTTGAGAGCACATCTGCTGCGTTGTTGGCAGATGATACATGCCGCCAATTATTCTGACTTGTCACTGCCTGAATTTTCGCTATTCGGTTGGCCACAAACGTATAATATATGGAAGACGGTGCATTGATCCATGAGAAAAGTATCCTGGCACTGTGGTGGAGTCAAGGTTGAGATCGCGTCGAATACTGTCCGCGAGCTCAGCACCTAATAATGCAGCACATAGTTCCAGGCGAGGTAGTGACTGTTTTGCTGTTGGAGCCACTCGAGACTTTGAGCATAGTAAACGCACAGATATTTGCTTGTTTTTGTACGTTGCGCGTACATATATTGCTGCGCCATGTGCCTGTTCTGAAGCATCCACAAATGTGTGCAATTCCTTCGTGACTGGAGTTTTTCCATCGTATATGTGCCTTGGAATTTGCATTGAATTTAGGCTTTGCAAGTCGTCTCTATAATCCTTCCACTCGTTCTGAAAATTTATGGGTAATTCGTCATCCCAGTCGAGTTTTGACTCCCATAGTCAATGCATAAAAATTTTAGCCTTTACCACGACAGGAGATAACAGGCCTAGAGGATCAAAGATCTGTGCCAGCTCCGAGCACACTACACGTTTTGTGAATCTTTTTGCTGTGCTGCTTTGTGTGCGGCCGCAAAATTGATCCTTTTGTGGCATCCAAATAAGGCCCAATGTATTGACACTGTAATGTTCCTGTGTTTCGTCCAGCTTAATATTGCTTATGATGTCATCCTTCGTAAGTTGAATCCCTTGGGAGTAGTATTTTTACCAACTCCTGTCGAATTTGAATCACTACTTGTATTGAATCTGCTCCTGTGAGACAATCATCTACGTAGAAGTCATCCCTTAGGTCAGAGGATCCTAATGGTGAACTGATTTAGACACTTAGTTGCCAAAAACGGAGCCGATGCTGTTCCATATGTAACCGTTTTTAATCGATAGTACTTTAATTCATCATTTGGATTTTTTCATCTGATTAAATTGGTGGAACACGGAACGGGTTTATCCATTTTTGGCGATACATCTTTTCAATATCTGCCATAAATACGTACTTGTGCGTTCTGAATCTCAATAGAATTGACATGAGATCACTTTGCACCGTGGGTCCAACTTGCAATATGTCCTTTAAAGATTTTCTTGTCGATGTCTTACATGATGCATCGAAGACAACTCTTAGCTTTGTGGTGATGCTGTCAGGTTTCAGCACACAATGATGAGGGATGAAATAGTGAGATTTTGGAAGGAGCTTTCGAGGGACAGCTTTCAAATGACCCAATTGTTCGTATTCAGTCATGAAGTCTACATACGATTTCCAGATTTTTGAATCTGTCCTTCTTTCTATTGCGAGGAAACGTTTTTCTGCAGTCTCCAACGAGGGCCTCAGGGCTGAAGAATGTTCAGCAAACGGCAATTTTACTATGAATCTCCCATCTGCTGCAGTCTGCAAGTTCTCTACGAAATGGCTCTCGCACTCCTTTTCAATTGGTGTACGATGCCTTTCTGTGGTTTCCAAATTGTCAATGGTCCAGAATCGCTCCATTATGGTATTTTTTTCCTCTCCCGTTGCTACTGCACAAATGGCTGATGACATCCTTGAATTTTTGATTTTTCCCGCCACAACCCATCCGAACTTGGTCTTTTGCATGATTGGACCAGAGGGTATTTTGTGTTGTTGTGGGAGCAATAGTGCATAATAATGATCCGCACCGATAAGCATGTCGATTTTGCCAGGTTTATTGAACTGGGGATCTGCCAACGGTAGGTTTGCTGGCATGTTCCACTCTTTGTCATTTATACTTTGGGTTGGCTGATCCGTAATAATGTGCGGTAGAATGACTGTTTCAATCCGCATTGTAAAGTCGTTGTGTAATGACTACCAATAAATTTGCACGAGCTCTGCTTGTCTTTTGTTGTCCACCGATGCCTTCAATTCGTAATGTGGAACCGTGTCGGTTTAATGATAACAAAGAGGTGAGTCGTTCTGATATCACGTTGATCTGTGATCCAGAATCCAGTAAAGCCTTGAACGTTGCTTGTTGTCCATTATTTCCTTGGACTATTACTTTTGCTGTTGCAAGTAGATTCATATTCTTGCTACTTGCTGATGCCACAATTGGATTTTGTGGCTCCATTTAGGAATTTTCCAAATGCAGCAGCGTGTTGTGTCTTTTTTGGCACTTGAAGCATTTAAAACGACTTGGGCAAACCTTTGCCATGTGATCTCCTTTAAGGCAGTTGACGCATAGTTTTTGTCGTTGTTCAAACATGAACACTAGTTTAAGTAAAGATACAAATATGTAAGCATTTACCAAGTGCTCAAGTGACATCTGTATCCACTTGAGTATATGATAAGTAAAAATAGATTAAATATAACAAAAAACAACCCTTGCATGGATTAGGAAATATCTCCTACGTAGAAACTAAGTATACATTGTTAGCTATATAAGGCTAGGATTTTAAGAAATAAACTCAGTACGAAATTACAACTCGACTCGCAACATTTGGTCCTTCGAGAATCTCTATTGTTTTCCCCCACCAGTGGTAAGAGACATAGAGTTTAAACCAGCACCTTAAAGTCTGATATACAGCTACAGGTTGCAAAAATAATTTACTTTGCTCTCCCCCACCAGTGGTAAGAGGCATTGTATAATAAATATGCTGTTTAAACAAAAGAAGATGGTTTAATACAAATAATACTTATATATAAACTAATTTTTTACATTTATATAGATATACAACACAGAAAAGTGTTGGGCATATTCGAGGCCAAAAACATCGAAAGTGAAGTAAAGTGAAGTGTTAAAAAAAAACAACAACATATTGGTTGAAAGTGTTGGGCATATTTGAGGCCAAAAACATAGAAAGTGAAGTAAAGTGAAGTGTTAAAATACATAAACATATTTTTGAAAGTGTGGGGCGTTTTCGAGGCCAAAAACATCGAAAGAGTGAAGTGAAGTGAAAAAAAACACACACAAAAACATCGTCGCGGGATCTTCATCGCTGCACATTTGTTGTCGCGGGAGAAAATAAGCATAGTGCTCAAATCTTCGCGGAAAATCTTCACCGCTGGACAATAGTCGTCGCGGGAGAAGATAGTCGTCGCTCAAATCTTCACGGAAAAAATCTTCTTCGCTGGACAATAGTCGTCGCGGGAGAAGATAGTCGTCGCTCAAATCGTCGCGGAAAAAAAAATCTTCTTCAGTGGACAATAGTCGTCGCGGGAGAAGATAGTCGTCGCTCAAATCTTCGCGGAAAAAATCTTCACCGCTGGACAATAGTCGTCGCGGGAGAAGATAGTCGTCGCTCAAATCTTCACGGAAAAAATCTTCTTCGCTGGACAATAGTCGTCGCGGGAGAAGATAGTCGTCGCTCAAATCGTCGCGGAAAAAAATCTTCTTCTGGA
Organism: Drosophila tanythrix; assembly: GCA_035043275.1. Lineage (NCBI taxonomy): Eukaryota > Metazoa > Arthropoda > Insecta > Diptera > Drosophilidae > Drosophila > Drosophila tanythrix. Next base: position 72,164 of record JAWNNC010000474.1, on the reverse strand, counting down.
CAATAGTCGTCGCGGGAGAGGACCATGGTCGTGCAAATTCGTCGCGGAAAAATTCGCCGCTGGACAAAAATCGTCGCGGGAAAAATTCACAGCTGGGGTAAAGTCGCGGGAAAAACTCACCGCTGGACAAAATTCGTCGCGGGAAAAATTCACCGCTGGACAAAATTCATCGCGGGAGAACATTTCGAATCTAAATTTTTATATATAAATTAAGTTTAGACTATATATATATAAGATGACAAAAATGTTCTCGGACAAGAAAGTAGACGCGTTGAAGAAGCAGGCAGCTCTAATTAATAGGCTTAATACTATAGAGCAGGATTTTAGTCAGTTCAACCCAGAGGAGGTAGAAAAGATAAAATTAAAGTTGATATCAAATAATGGGACTTGGTCAAGATGGGAGTAATCGATCATGATTACTTTAATAGGAAGCATTTTGATCAAGCCATCCTGACAATAACTCGATTGCAGAAGAAGGCTGCGGAAGAAGTAGGAACGGGATCATCAATAAAAAAGCCATTAGAAGAAGGCAGTGAAAAAGAATTGGGGGATATTGTAAACCCATTGCGACAATATCTAAGGGAAGTTAAGAAGGAAGTAAGAAATGTTAATAAAGTTAAAATCCTAGCATTACACAGAAATAAAATTTATTTTCTGTGGGACAGAGTCTTACAAAAGATACAACAATTCGAAAACAACTTGCAGATTATGGATCAAGTTGAAGAATTAAGATTCGATGTAGAAAACATGCTCAGTATATGTGAGCAAGGAACAAGTGGCAATGTTGGATTTTCAGAAGAACTACCAGCATTGCCTAAAACTGAGGTACCCACATTTCGGGAGTAGAGAAAGAAGGGGACATTTTTTCAGAATTATTCTCTGAAATAATTCATAAAAGAGAAGACATTAGTCTATCTCTTAAATTCAACTATTTGAAAACTGCTTTAAGATCAGAAGCAAGGAGCATGGTGTCTCACTTGCTGACAGGAAGCGTTGAAAATTATAATATCGCTTGGGAGTTACTTACCAAGCGATATGAAAACAAACGCAAAATATTTTCACAGCAGTTAAATCGTCTAATTGAGTTATCCTATCCAAATAACGACTCAGCCAGACATTTAAAATTTTTTATTGATTCCATTAATGAATCAATACACATTGTTAAATTAAAATCAAATTTAACTGATGAGGTAGATTGCGTATTTGCACAAATAATATTAAGGAAATTTGGTAAAGAAGCGTTGCAAGATTTTGAAAATCATGTCAAGAAGACAAAAGATATTCAAAAATTAAGCGACGTCTTAGATTACCTAGAACAGAGACTCAGCTCATTAAGTTCTGTACAAGAAGTTACAAAAACTACAATTAAAAAACCTATTAACAATTTAGAAGAATATTGTCCGATTTGCAAGGGATCCGGACATAATATATTTAATTGTTTTAGGTTTAAAAATATGACTTCAGCAAACAGGCTCGAAAAAGTTAAAAAGGAACACATTTGCATAAGATGCTTAAAACATACAATAAATAAGCGATGCAATAGTGAAGATATTTGTGCGTTATGCAATAGAAAGCATAACACAATGCTTCATATAAATAGTGAAAGAACAAATTCATGTATTACTAAAGAAAGAGCACTATTAGCTACAGCAATAATAAAAGTAAAGTCATCAAATGGAGGTTATGAAAAATTTAGGGCACTGGTTGATAGTGGGTCGCAAAGCACGATCATTTCTGAAGAGGCACTCCAAATTCTAAAGCTACCTAGAATAAAAAATATCACTGAAATTAGTGGGGTAGGTTCAGAGAGCAGTACATCTAAATATAGAGTAAAATTGGACATAAAAACTCCAAATTTAGATAAAAAACCCTACAAAATTGAGGCAATTGTATTGCCTAAATTAATGAGGGCCCTACCAGATAAATCACTCAATATTAATCTCAAAGATTGGGATAGCTATACTTTAGCTGACCCCAAATTTAATATATCAGGCCGTATAGATATTATTATTGGTGCAGATTTATATACGCATATTCTTAAGAAAGGATTAGTAAAAAAGGGTGGACTGCTAGGTCAAAATACGGACTTTGGTTGGATAGTATCTGGTTGTGCAGGGTCCGAAAGTAATAAATCAGTCGTCGCAACAGCCGTTAAAAACATTGATTTAGAAAGGTTTTGGGAGTTGGAAGAGGATGAAATAGAAGACATTGAGAAAGAAACATGTGAACAAAATTTTATCCGAACAACAAAAAAAGATAGATGGAAATTAATTCAAAAAATGAAGAAAGATTTCTGGCAAAAATGGAAACAGAGATATAAATGGAAGAAGGATATAAAAAATATAAATGAAGGCCAGATAGTTTTAGTCAAAGATGAAAACTGCCACCCAGCCAGGTGGCCATTAGGAAAAGTTGAACAAATACACAAAGGAAAGGATGAGAAAGTAAGGGTGGTTAAAATAAAAGTTCAGGAAGGTTCAATTACAAGACCAATTCACAAAATATGTCCTCTAGAAGGAATCCAGGATATTGAAAGAGAAAAACATAAGTCTAGAAAAAGCAGTAGAATTTCAAAAGTTGGACTTATGATAGTTATGATAATGCTAATGCTATGTTGTCAATTATCAAACGCATCGTCATTACCAGAGGGCAAAAGAAAGTGGACGGTGGAAAACTTAAATAACTCAGCAGCAATATATTTGGATCCCATGGGAGAGGTCGAAATAGTATCCTCCTCTTGGGATTTAGTTATATTTTACAAAATGGATCCATATTTTGAAATGATTGAAAAAGGTAGCATTCTAATCAGAAAAATGAGAGTTGTATGCGTAAAGCTTCTTGACTTTGAAGATCAATGCAACATAATTCTTAATCACACAGAAAAACAAATAATTGAACTTGAGGAAAATAATAAGCTTTTTATGCCAAGAGAAAAGTCGCGACTTAAGCGTTCACCGTTTAATTTTATTGGGTCATTGCATCATATGTTATTCGGTATTATGGATGCCGATGATAGAACTCAAATGGAACTAAACATGAGAAATCTGTTAGACAACCAACATAAAACGGTCGATTTAATTAAAAAACAAACTTCAATAGTAGATTCTACAGTAAATATATTAAAGAAATCTACTGATGAAATAAATACCAACTTTGACATAATGAATAGAAGAATAGAGAATATGACAGAACTACTGAAAGAGAGTTATTTTGTGTACAAGGAATCAATCAACTTCTTCATGGTTACAAGGCAACTTGGATCCCTAATTGATGAATGTGAAAAGATTCAAACAGGAATTATAAGTCTACTGATTGACATTAATCATGGCAGAATTAATCCAAACATATTAAAACCACATCAATTACAAGTAGAGATATCAAAGATCAAAGAAAGATTACCAGAAACATTTGTGCTTCCAGGAAAAAACGCCGAGCTTAAGGAAATTTATAAATTAATGACAGCAAGAGGAATATTCATTGACAAAAAATTAATAATAAATACTAAAATTCCTTTGTTTAGTAGAAATCCTTCACAATTGTATAAAATCATTCCGATCCCAATCGATCATGTTGACCAAATCATAATGGCACATGTAAAAGCGGAATATTTAGTTTATAACTTCGAAATAGATTCCTATCACTTAATGACGGAATCAACCTTAAACAGTTGTCACAATTGGCAGTTAAATAAGAGGATTTGCGAAGGAAGTTGGCCTTGGAGTAGTGCCAATGACGGTTCTTGTGAGGTTACCCCTTTCAAACCAAATAAACTTGCCGATTGTGTTTACAGAACAGCATCAAAGTCTAAAACATACTGGGTTGAGCTAGAAAAGAAAAATAGCTGGATTTTTAAGGTGCCAAAAAATGCAAAAGCTAATATGCAATGTGGCAGTGCCCAACAGGAATTGATAGACCTACCAGAAAAGGGTGTGCTTTCACTTAATGCAGGCTGCACAGCTAGAACTGAGGATAAGATTCTAGTGGCACATTTTGATATGTACTTAAAGAATCAACTTGAAATTGTAACACCATATATAGGAATGTTTAGAGAGGTACCAGAAGTTGTATGGAATCCATTAGGGCATCCTACGAATCATACAGAAGAGCTCCACAATTTAAAGAAGGAATTGAACAGAATGAAAGAAGATGAAATGAAGTTAAAGGAATTAAAATTTCATCAGTTATCAGGTCATGCGTCATTAGGCATAACAGTAATTTTAGCTGTAATTATAATAATATGTATAATAAGAAAAATCACAGTAAGAAGAAGATTACAAGCCATACAGTTTGTCGGGCCTAATAATTAAATAAATGATAACGCCGACTCTCGGCCGGCCCTTGGCAGAATGTTCAAACATGAACACTAGTTTAAGTAAAGATAAAAATATGTAAGCATTTACCAAGTGCTCAAGTGACATCTGCATCCACTTGAGTATATGATAAGTAAAAATAGACTAAACATAACAAAAAAACAACCCTTGCATGGGTTAGAAATATCTCCTACGTAGAAACTAAGTATACATTGTTAGCTATATAAGGCTAGGATTTTAAGAAATAAACTCAGTACGAATTTACAACTCGACTCGCAACACCGCCTGATGCCAAAATTGTTAAAACAACAGGGGAAGATGCTGAAAATGCCTCAAGCCCAGTCAACATCAAAACAAATAGGCCAAAACGTGGCTTCAAAATATACGGGAAAAAGAGAGCAGTCGGTGGCAAACGCCAGGCAAAATATAATCAATATAATGAACATTTCAGTTTCAACCAATTTGGTGAATACAATACCTAACGTTAAGAATATCCGAGACCCTCTGGTTGAGATCAATAAGGTACTGAATAAGCAAAAATTCAAAGCCAAATGCGCTAACAGAAAAAGCATTGGTGTGGGTGGTGCTCTGATCTATTGTCATGCGCAATAGAGTCCATTCATTATATGAATGGAAAGCGACTAGTAGAATGGCAATTCCCTATGTCAAATACTGACATAACTGATGTTTGGACAAATTAAATTACAATTAAGGGTAGCATCATATGTTAAGCTTAACATCCCGGCTATAAAAGGGATGTAATTAGTATTAGGCGGAGGTGGAGGTGGCTAACACTGAAGTTGTGGGTTGTAGTACAGTGTACACGGCGATCAAAAATACACATTATAAAAAATTAGCAATCATCTTTCGGTAGAATTTTCCACAATTTAAATATAGTTTAAGAGAACAATAATCAAAAACAGGTGCGCCTATGCAAAACCCTCGAATCATTTATATAATACAAAACTACTAATAACGGAATGAAAACCAAACTTAACTGATGCTGCAACTAAAAATCCATAAGAATACTAATTCAAATTAATAATCAATCAAATTAAAATAGCAGAGGCAGCTTGCTACAGGCTCCAACATCAACTCCAGCGGCAGCGGCGGCAATCTACAGTTGATGGGCAGCGATGACGCCGGTGGCAGCGGCATCAGCAGTGACACCATCAACGACACCAGCAGCGGTAACAGCAGCGGCAACGACATCAGCAGCGGAGGCAGCCAGCGGGCCACCGCATTCTACGATGGGCAGCAATGACGCCGGTGGCAGCGGCGTCAACAGACACAGAAATCTGCAATTATAAGACATTCACAAAAATGATTACCAGCGGCAACCAACAAATCATGCTTACTACTATGGGCAGCGACTACGCCGGTGGCAGCGGCATCAGCAGTGGCACCATCAACGGCATCAGCAGTGGCAACAGCCGCGACACCAGCTCAGCATCAGCGCAACAACAGCAGCAGGGAATCAACAACACCAGTTGCAGTGCAGCAACGGCACCAGCGGCGGTGCAACAAGAGCATGCAGTCAACAACATGCAGTCAACAACATATAGTGACATATCTAGATTACGCAGATCTCTCATGTCACTCACTGCAACAACGTCAACGCCACATAAACAACGTCAGCATATTTTGTCAACAACAAACCCAACTGTAGCCGGCGATAATAACGCCACACGCAGATCCCTTATGCAATATCAGCGTATTTCGTCAATAACAAATCCAACTGTACCCAGCGATCATAACGCCAAACGCCTTCGTCAGCATATTTTAAAATAAACAATTTATACATCAACAAAAAAGAATACAAAGGAGACCCTCCATAAACCAATCATGAAATAAGACGCAAATGTGAGGTTTCCTTATAGATTAAACCAGTAGCATAAGAATTATATTTGGTACACCAAACTGAACAGACGTGTTTCTGAATAAAGAATTATATTTTTTTAATCAAAACCGTAATCATACTTTCAATTATATATATTTAAAATCAAAAGGATTTGCAAGTTGCTGCCGAGATTAATTGCTGCAATTGAATTAAATTGCATGTAGTTCTTTTTGGCTACACTAATCAAAACTGTACAAAAGCATTTTCATGGCCCTTCTGGCCTATGCAAATTCACTTACACACACAAACACAAGCAAAAACAAAACAAATAATAACGACGCGATAATAATCTGCACGTGGATCCTCAGGCGATGCAATCATCACTTTTAATATGCAAATCCGAGCTCTTGTGCAGCTAACTAAATTGTATCGCCTTAAAAAAAATTAAAATCGAGGTCCAGTTGCGGATACTTATTGTGATCGAGCCATTCAAATTTGCAAATGCACAATTTGCAAATACTGTAACACGCACGATGTAAAAAACCTTTTTCATTCGGTTGGTTTTAACTGGGCTAAAACTCAGTAGAGCTATGGGTTCGAGCAACAAATTTATATCTGATTGCGAAGCGATAATTAACGACACGTTATTTTCTTATATTTACAAATAATGGTTTTATTTTATAACCGTTGTACATTTGTACTTAAATTTAGTGGGGTTTGAACGGCAGCTTCACCTGTTCTTGGTAACTGCTTCCTTCGTAGATTCCACACTCTGACTGACTCCCTCTCATTAGCTGCGACGCCCTTTTTATAGTCTTTCCCACGGCCTTTCTGCGATCGCTGCACTCTATGGAAATAGGTCAACGGTTGCCTCACAAACTGCATAGCGTATTTCGACATAATGCGATCGCTGCACTTGATGAGTAGGTCAGCGGTGGCCTCACCGCTGAGGTTGCTGCCCTCTAGTAAAAATACCGCTGATGTCGGCTTGTGGTGGTAGTGCATGTAGTAGTGCATGCAGTCGCATGTGCAGTCGAGTTCGTCATCGACCAATTATGCTGACGCGACGCAAGATTCAATTGTCGTCGTTGCAGTTACTGTGAGGGGCGCATATAGCGTAAGTGTAGTGTAAAACTTCCACTACAGTTGCTGGGTGGGTTGGCAGTTGGGCGGTTCCTCCTCAAGCCGCCATGTGGGCGGCACCTCCGCATCTTCTTCCCACGTGCACACCATGGTGAACGTGTGTTTCCGCCGTACCGTGGCGTATGTCCCCTTATATTCCGCAGTTATCGTTATTCGGCTGTGGGTTGTGGTTGGTTGACCACACGTCTTCTTCGTCGGAAGAAATTTCGATGGTCTCGTCGATTCTGGGCCTGGAGAGCACGTAGGGCATGGTGTCCTCGTCATCCGGATTTACTGGCGGCTCTGGCGCCGTGTCGACTTCCCCGACATCTGAGTCGTCGTCGTCGGAACCGCTGTCCCCGTTGTACCCTTCCGCTTCGCTCATTGGTGCGTAGAATGAGGTGAGTGAGTCCGAACGTTGTCGCGTTCCCGGGTGACGTTCGTTTTTCCACCAGGGGTTTGTATCATCGAAGTCGGTGTCCTCGAGGTCTGTGTCATCGGGGTCGCTTGGGTAGCGGCGTACCGGCCTAACCACCGCGATCGCCGGGTTTGGGGGCTTCCGTTCTTCTCTTTTGACGTCCATCTCCTTGTCGCTTGTTGCGTAGCGTGGCGATGCCCTTGACTGCTGTTGTGCTTGGTCATGGTCACACTCACAGAAATCGGAGCGGCGTATTTTCTCTGAACATTCGCCGCGTTCAGGGCTGTTCACATGTTTTTATGTATCGTGTATACGACCTTCGTATACCCTTTTTTTCTACCCTTTCCTGTTGGGTGTTTATTTTGTTTCATAATATATTTTTGTTATATATATAATTGAATGGCTGATTACGGTATTTGATTAAAAAAATATAATTCTTTATTCATCAAAACGCGTCTGTTCAGTTTGGTGTACCAAATGTAACTCTACTTATGCTAGTTGTTTAATCTGTAAGGAAACCTCGCATTTGCCTGCGGTGCGGTGAAGCGGGGCCTTGCGATCTTTCGGTGCGGTGAAGCGGGGCCTTACACTATTTCTGCGTGGTGAAGCGGAGCCTTGCGCTGCGAACTTGTACGGTGTAACGGGGCCTTGACATCTGAATATGTCACTTCCCCATCCCTTAGAAATTGGCTTGTCCTCAAGCGTTCAGTGTAGGGTATGTTGCTGAGTCGTTGGCGTTTTGCTTTGTCGTTATCTTCGACGTGTGGTGTTGTTGCTGCACTATTCTTATATTTGATTATTAGTTGTTTTGGTACATTTTTGAATTTGAACAAGGAGGAGCTTATTATTACTATTGACAATATTGTTACTTATATTAAGCTTATGATTAACAAGGTATTGTTAATTCTTGTATGTATTCTTATGAGTTCTTTAGTTTCTAAGAATAATTATTGTTATATTTATTTATGTTTATTTTCTTTTTGAACTTAGTTTTGTTATTAAAACGATTTACGTAAAAACTAAACACATTTCGTTAGAATATGTCTGTTCTCTTTTCTAGTTATTTTTTTTTTTCTTCTATTTTTTCTTCCTTTTTTTACAGTTTTTTTTCTTTGTTGCGTTCGTAATTCTATTTGTTTCATAAGTTGCTCTTAAAACGTTTGTTGTGTAATATTGATATTTTCCTGACTTGTCTAATATTTCGTTCATTACTGGTATGGGATATTTATCGCTAACCGTTTTTTCGTTAGGGCTTCGATAGTCTACGACTATTCTGTATTTCTTTTCTCTTGATGCATCTTCTTTTATTTGCTTGTTAACTTCCTCATCATAGCTTTGAGGATATTTATAAGGTTTCCTATTACAAGAGTCCTCATTTTTTGTATTGATAGCTTGTTTTACAGTATTTGCGACACTCTCTTTATACTGAATGTCGCTAAATTCAAACAAATCTTTTGTTAACTTGGGTTTTTCCTCTTTATTTAGATGTTCTAATTTAAATTGATTGTCTTCAACTAATTCTTTTTCTAATGCGTATGCTGTATGTATGTCTCTTGTTAGTGGTGGGTCTTTGTATTCTTCTTCTTTATTTTCGTTATTGTATTTAAATAAAAATTGAAAATCATTAAGTCTAACAAATTCGTCTTCGTAGTTGATCTCAGTTTTACAATCCTTAAGGAACGTTCGGCCTAAGAGGATGTCATAATTTTTGGAAAAATTATGAATATAAAATTTTTGATCTGTCGGGCAAAGTTTGCTAGGAGCTAATGATATGCTCGTATTTAATTTTATTTCTCCACTTATTGTTTGGCAAGTAGTATTTTCTTTTGAAGTTTTTAAATTAAAGAAATTTTTATTCATTAAATTTACTGATGAACCTGTATCTATTAAGCATCGCAAATTTTGATTATTCATAACTATTCTTATGAATGGGATTCTGTGTTCATTTCCGAGGCTGGTAGACGAAAATTTTCAGTCCAGTCCATTGTTGATTGTCCACTGTTACTAGGTCTTTGTCTTTTCATTGGTTGGTTAGGTGGTCTATTATTATTATTTGATTGATAATTGATAGGGTTTTGCATCCTGCCTTCATTTAATTTTAATTGATATTCATTGTATAATTGTCTATTAACTGTTGGTTCGTTTTGAATATTTTGATTTCTGTAATTTGTATTATAATAATTTTGTTGGTTTCTATAATTCTGATTATAATTTTGGTTGTAATTTTGTTGAGGCTTAGGATAATATTTGTTATTATTTTATTGTACTGTGTATTAATTGTAGGTTTTGGTTTTTCTGATACTCGGTCTTCATATAGACCTAGTTCTTGAGCTACTGCTTTTAATTTATCTGTTGTTGATATATCGTATCTCGCTAACTGCATGTATAATCTGTCTGGTAATCTTTTATGTATTACGTCTCTTACAGTATTATTTAATGCCTTGGTGTACAGTGTTTTATTTTCGGCATTGTTCTCTATTACTAACTTATTTAATATTACAAAGGATTTCTGCTCGAGTTCTTCGAGGAACTTACGAAGACTTCCTTCATAATATGTGTTGTACACTCTCCTTAATAGTTCTTCACATGATGTTTGTGTTTTGTAAGTGGAAATTAATATGCTCCGTAGTGTTGCCCAGTCTCCTGGTAAGTGTCTGAGTGATGTTTTCATAGCGTCTCCATGTAGTTGCAACTGAATTGCGCTGTACAGTATAAGTTTTTGGCGTGCATCAGTGGTTGGGTAGAGTTCCATTATGAAGTCGATCCGTCCGATGAAGCCTCCCAATTCGTCCGTTTCGCCACCGAAGGTTGGTACTTGGCGGATTTGCCCGAGTGCCTGGTTTAATGACTCCGACATCGTTTTTGTTGTTGATTTTTTATTTTTATTTTTTATTAGGTGTGTATGTTGTTTTGTTTCTTATAAATGCGTTTCTTTCACTTTTGCTTTATTTATTTGCAATTTGTTTGAAGGTTCTCCTGTACACAAGAAGAAAATTCTTCGTCTGCTTCGCGTATTTATGTTTACTTTTTTAAAAAAAGATTTACAAGGATCACGGGGTCCTTATGCGGATAACAGTTGATTTTCGCGGAACACTAGTACGTTGTCCTGAAAGGTTTACGACGTTTCACGATATTTCACTATTATCCTACCGGCTGCGCCAATTGAATGTCTGATTACGGTATTTGATTATAAAAAAATATAATTCTTTATTCATCAAAACGCGTCTGTTCAGTTTGGTGTACCAAATGTAACTCTACTTATGCTAGTTGTTTAATCTGTAAGGAAACCTCGCATTTGCCTGCGGTGCGATGAAGCGGGGCCTTGCGATCTTTCGGTGCGGTGAAGCGGGGCCTTACACTATTTCTGCGTGGTGAAACGGAGCCTTGCACTATTTCTGCGTATTGAAGCGGAGCCTTGCGCTGCGAACTTGTTCGGTTCGGACATCTGAATATGTCACTATATATATATTTTTTTATATGGGTGTATAAGTGTGAGTCTAATTTTCGAGTCACACTTATCTTCCCCCCTTTTTAATTTTGGGGATTTTGGGACTGACGCGTCTCCTTTGCTGTGTGGTTTCAAGTCGTTTGGCCGTCGTATCTCGGTGCTAGCTTTGCTGCGAATCCATCAGCTGCAAATGATAGGTGAGTGTAACTTCACCCACACCCTATCTCCGATGTTGGGAGTCCATTGCCGGCGACGAAGGTTGTAGTGTCTTGCTTGATCCTGAGAGGCCTTTTCTAAGCTTCGCCGGACAATTTCGAAAATTTCTTTTAATTTATTTTCGTTGTCGGTCGGCGTTTGGACTACTTGCCCTGTGCCGATTGCCACTTCGTCGAACAACGCCATTGGTAGCCTCGGCTCTCGACGCTTGTGTGATGGAGGCAGCGCTGTACCCTGTTGTGCTCGAGACGCTGGTGTTGACTGCCAGTTTCAGCTCGGGTATCGCCTCATCCCAAAGTCTTTGGTTGTCTTTCGTAAATTGGGCGATCATCGTTTTTACGGTGCGATTTTCTCGTTCCGTGGGGTTTTCCTGCGGCAGTGTAGAAGTGCTCTAAATTTGTGTTTAGCACCCATATCCTCCAGGAACTTCTTGAACGCCCTGCTGGTTAGAATGTAGTGTCCCGTTGTCGGTTATCAACACCTTGGGTACTCCGAAACGTGCCAAAACCCTCTCCCATGAGCGGCTTTTTGCAGTGCTGCTGTTGTAGCGCTTTTAAGTGGCACCATTTCTGTCCACTTAGTGAAGCGGTCTATCGAATACCAACAACATCGTGTTTCCATGTGTGGATCTCGGTAATGGTCCCAAGAAGTCGGCACATACTGTGTTCCATACCTCTTCAGGTATCTGCGTCAGCATTTGTCCTGCTCGCGGCCAGTTGGCTTGGCTTATATTGCTGACATACTTCATAATGTTGTACATATGCTCGTACGTCTCTATATAAGCCTGGCCAATAGTAGCGCGCTGCCACTCGGGCTATTGTTTTCCTACTACCCGAGTGTCCTGCGGCAGCAGTGATGTGATTCTCACTTAAGACCTGTGTCCTTTTGCTGGTTGGCACACACAATTTCCAGGCTGCCAAATCCTCTGTTCCAGCTCTATGAGGTATGTGCCTGTATAAGTTTCCCGACTCCTCCATATAGTCAGGGAATTTTCTGGAATTTTGGTTATATCTGTACGCATCTTCTGGATCCAGTTGCAGTTTTTGTTTGCTTGATCTATTGCGTCTCTCACCGTTGAGATTTTCAGACATGTCTCCTTCAGGGGTTGTCGGGATAGGGTGTCTGCAACCACATTCAGGTTCCCTTTCCTGTATTTGATGTCGAAATCATATTGTTGTAGTTCTAGTGCCCATCTCGCAATCCTGCTTGAGGGGAGTAGTAGGGAACTGGGCATTCTAGGACAGGAAGTCGTAAATCTTTTTTTTGACAGCTCTTGAATTTTAATTAGCTAATTAAAGCACTTGATTTATTGCTTTTTGGGTGGGGGTGACAGGTGTGTGACCTTTTTTAGAAGAATGTGTGATTTTGGGTCACGTGCGTGACATTTATGATCGAAGGGTCATGATTTATGGATGACCTTTTTTTAATGGGGGTTGGAGTCAGGTGGAGGATCACTAGCGCACTTGTGTGTGCGTACGTGATTGAGATTTTAAAAGGAGGAGATTGTGAGCAAGGCGTGTAACCTGTATGCTAGAATATGGTGGAGGATCACTAGCGCACTTGTGTGTGCGTACGTGATTGAGATTTTAAAAGGAGGAGATTGTGAGCAAGGCGTGTAAGCTGTATGCTAGAATATGGTGGAGGATCACTAGCGCACTTGTGTGTGCGTACGTGATTGAAATTTTTAAGGAGGAGATTGTGAACAAGATATGTAACCTATAACCTGTATGCTAGAATATAGTGGAAGATCGGTTACCGCACAAGTGTGCAGGTACATGTTTTTGATTTTTTAAGGGTGGGTTCATTGATCACTGTAAAAGTGTTTTTTGTTGGGGGGGGGGGGGAGTGACAGGTGTGTGGCCTTTTTAGAAAAATGTGTGGGTTGGGTTCACATACGTGACATTTTGATCGAAGGATCATCATTTATGGATGACCCTTTTTTTTTTTAATGGGGGTTGGAGTCAGGTGGAGGATCACTCCCGCACTTACGTGTGCGTACGTGTTTGAGTTTTCTTAAGGAGGAGGCGTGTAACCTGCAACCTGCATGCTAGAATGCAATGGAAAATCGGTTGACAGATAGCACACAGGTGTGCAGGAACTTGTTTTGTTTTGAGTTGATTTTTTTTTTTTTTTAAGGGTGGGTTCATTGATCAGTGGGAAATTATTGTTGCTTCTCTTTTTTCACCTTCATTCTCATTGCTTAGAACTCGCAAGACACCTCCCACCTAAGTGGGTATTATTGACATGAAGTGATGATAATCAGGTACTTCGCACGTACATTTGTCACGTGCTGCTACCTTTTTTGTGTATATGTTTTCGGTTCTCACCCTTTTTGACAGTGCACTCTCTTTGAGTAGGAGGATCACTATGATGATTTCACATTAATTTGAAATAATAGCCTGTTCTGATTTGTATACCTGCAGACTTCACCTAGCTTCATTGAGTTTAAAATGTTTAAATAAAGATTTTTTTTGTTTATTTTCATAATTTATTTATTCTTATTGTTAATGTTTAATTTTAAAGATAAATGTACATATTAAATGTATTATTATTGTTAATATCCATATTATTGATCCTCTTTGCTAGGTTAGTGTATTGAAATATAGACGATCCAGTTTTCTTTTATATGATACAAAGTAGTGACAGCACATGTATAGTCTTCTGTTGCATATTCGAGGACCTGCACCCGTCAAGTGCTGGCATAGAAATATTCTTTTCTGTTTACGTTAAAGCTCCTCATGAGGAAATTATCAATTTTCCTCACATTTGTTTTAACCAAAATCGTAATTATACCCATAATGTTATTTATTCTTCAAAAGCCGATATCAACTAAAGAATTATTTTACTTTATTTTTTAAAGAGCCTATACTTGTATCACTTTCTTTTGTAATACTTCCTCTACCGGTATCATCTTTTTATTTATTTCCCATCTTTCTGAAATTTCAAAACACAAACGAGTAAGGTCAATTTCTGTCATGTCCATAAGTTACATCTAAATCAGTTTTCCCACATCATAATTACAGTATTATTACGAAGTGATGATAATCAGGTACTTGCACGCATTTGTCATGCTGCTACCTTTTTTGTCTATGTTTCGGTTCTCACCTTTTTGACAGTGCACTCTCTTGAGTAGGAGGGTCACTATGATGATTTCACATTAATTTGAAATAATAACGTCGATTGATTGTTCATACCTGCTTCATGAGTTAAATGTTATACGTTTCTCATTTATTCTTATTGTTAAGTTTAATTTTAAATAAAGACATATTATGTATTATATTTTAATATCCATTTATTGATCCTTTTGTAGTGTGTATTGAAATATAACGATCCAGTTTCTTTATATGATACAAGTGTGAAAGCCATATCATCCTCTGTTGCATCATTGGAGGACCATGAGCACACCGTCAAGTGCTTCCATATTTTGATTTAATAAGACGATAGTTTTCATACTCTAAGAAATATTCTCGGTATCCTCCAACAGTTGCGTGCTCAGGAAAAGCATCCCTCCTTGAGGAATTCATAATTTTCCTCATTTGTTTTAAATCCAAAATTTGTAATTATACCCATAATGTTGTTTATTCTTCAAAAGCCGAAATGCAACTAAAGAATTATTTTACTTTATTTTTAAAAGAGTCTATACTTGTGTCACTTTCTTTTGTAATACTTCTCTATACCGGTTTACATCTTTTTTATTTCTTTTCCCATCTTTCTTGAAATTTCAAAACATAAACGAGTTAGGTCAATTTCTGCTTCATGTCCATAAGATACATTCAAATCTAAAAGTTGTACATCGTATTTTCCCATCTTTGAACACTTAGGGATAATATAATTATTATATATATTACAAATTTGATTTTTCAACAACGTGTTCCAACATAAGAATGATGTTAAAAATATCCCCAATCTTATGAAGGCTCTCCATGACTCACTATCAAATTCAATTTTATTACCATATTGATTTAAAATTAATATACACTGCTTATCTGATTTTCTAATTTTAAAATGACACTTTATGCTTTCAATCTTGGGATTATCCATTAATGTATCAGGCATCAAGAAGTCAAACTGCTCAAGCCTTAACTGGATATATTCCTTAAATGTTAATAATTGAAGCCATTCCTCTTTTCCAAATCCAATGAAATTGCGCTTATGTTGCTGCATCCAAACCATTGGTGTAAATCGTCTCGTTGTTGAAAAGCCACACTTTAATTTTAATTGTAGATTAACAAAATACTCAAATCCATAAATGATTTCATGATCTTGTATTTTTCTCGAATTTCTAGATTTTCTTAGCTGAAGTGTGTCCATATTAATTGAAAAGTTGACTCAAACTAACTTGAAATTGAATTGTTAGCGCTATTTAAGGTGAAGAGTCTAGTTTATGATTCTCAGTACATTATTTACATTAAACACAAAATGATTAAGTTGGACAGAAGCTCGTGTATTCTTCTAGACTTCCAGTATATATTTGGAAATGAGAGACAAATTTTTATAAAAGAATTGGCCTTTATGCAAGCAGGATCAACTATTCCGAATTTTTACCACTTCAAGCCT
The DNA here is from genome assembly GCA_035043275.1 of Drosophila tanythrix. Lineage (NCBI taxonomy): Eukaryota > Metazoa > Arthropoda > Insecta > Diptera > Drosophilidae > Drosophila > Drosophila tanythrix. Next base: position 56,253 of record JAWNNC010000474.1, on the reverse strand, counting down.
CCCTATGACATAAAAGAGCTGGATGAAATAACTAGAAAAACCATAAAAATAACTAATCAGTATACTGATGCATTGGATTGGAGTGAAGGAGACATTTCGTATTTAAGCCTTGGTGATATATTAAGTCCATTAAATAGTTTCGCTTCAGTTATTGTACGAGGTAGAGCTAAGAAAGAGTTTTTAACTAAATATTTAACTACAAGAATAATTGATTTAGAACTAGATCAAAGTTTAAGTCACTTTCAAAACTTTTTTACAAATTGTAGAATACATAGGAAAATATCAAACCATTGTGCTCTAAACAATTTATTTAAACTCTTTCTAATCTTAGAAAGCTCTAATTTTAGAATATATGGAAATTAAATTCTGTTCACACCATTATGTTTATAAAATAATAAACACATTTAATTATAAATTTGGAGTTTTTCTTTATTTATTTAGCCATTGGATCTACATCAGATTTAAGTTTACAATAAAATCTAATACAACTCGAGCGTTTCTTAAGGCACATACGCCTTTATTTAGATGGGACCCGCAGTCGGAGAAAACATTACATTTCAGCTCTTCTAATCGTGGGCATCCATATTCTTCAATGTTTATTACACACGTTCATAGATATTTTTCAAGAAACTTTTTCTTTATATCTCCCTTCGTTATTACACTCATATCATTAACAAGCTCACGAAGATAATTTCTAACTTTTAAAAAGCTATCAGATCCATCATTCCAACAGAGATTGTATTGATTTCTAGTTAACCATATTGCCGTTTTACGGGCCTTCTTAGTTAATCTGAGAAAATCATATGGTGGTTTTATAAGATAATGATCGTCTGAGTAATATCCATTCCTAAAAACTAGTCCAATTTCTTTTAATATAAAATAGTTGTCATTTCCATAAAATCCTTGAATGTTGACAACTACTTGATCCTCCATTTTGTTTTTTTTTTTTTTTTTTTTTGTAATGTTTAACATTAGTAATTTCTTCTCGTCACTGAGAGTAATATGTGGTACTTTCCATGTAATATTAGATATATTTAATTTATACTCATTACTTGCAATTTTATTATGATATACATCATCCATATTTTTAGTTATGTATAGAATTAGTTCATGTTTACAATTTAGTAAGACTTTGTTAGAGTCCTCACAAAATCCAAGCAGGGGTTTTAAGAGGAATAGAGAAATTTAAAAACCATCCTCTGTCAGTTGTTTTTCGTTTCCATTAAACCAACCAGAATTCTCAAGCATGCGACTTTCAGGCTTATTCAAGGAAATATAGTTTTTAAGCTGATTGAAGTACCAATAAACCTTGTTTGTTCAATTTCATTTCCATTCAACTCATTTCAAACCTCATCAAAATATAGCTCATTCAATTGTTTTTTTAATTTACCTCCTCCAGTAGGCGTGTTGTTAGCCAAAGGATTCAAACCCTCAATATTAATAAAACTCTCGCTCGGTAACACATTTAAGTCCTGATTTTGGATTGTGATTCTAACTTCATCATTACTCTTAAATGATTGGAGATAGGGAGAGTAGCTATGATATTCTTTTTTGCTTATACTCTCATCCGAATAGGGTTTCTCTCGAACAGCGATCAAATTACTCATTGTTCTCTTATTTTTAGACCCAATGACTTTTAAAACAATTTGTTCTCTGTTGTGAGTTTTGTTCTTAACGATCTTCTTTCTTCTGTAATATAACTCAAAGTGTTTGATGATGGAGGGTAACATACATTTTTATTATATATATTCATTTTTGATGTCTTAAATGTAAGCGAAGTATAACACTTTCATTACGTAAATTAACTAAATGTCCGTCCTGATCAACAATCCGTATTATTGATGAGTGTATCTTTCTCGTGTTCACTGGGAAAATAAATAAGATTGTGGGGCTTCTCATTCATTCATTTTATAGCCTGGAGGCACATTTAAAGCAAACTCATGCAATACATGGCTTGATTCTGCATTAACATACGATCCGCTTACAATATTACATTCTATCCGTATTGTATTTACTGTTAAAATACCAACAGACTAGTCTGAGATGTGTATTAAATTCGGCTTTAATATCTTTTTATTAAACCCGATTAATTAACCAATTGTATTCTCTTTATTAAAATATATAGCTTGTTCCTTAGTTGAAATTAATACTTGAAGCGTATTGTTGTTACTTTCGATGAGAGGATGTTTCAATTTAACTGATTCTTTTTCCTCCATTTTCTCAATAATAATATTTATTTTATCACTAAGCTCGTATGATCTATGCTCGAAAACAAGGTTTACCACCCATTATAGAAATCTTGAGCATTGTTTAAGAAATGGTCCAATTAAATCAAAGAATTTCATTTAATTTCGGAATTTAATCAGTCTCCCAGTCTTTTAAAGTATATAGACTTAAATTCATTTCTCAGTACATTCTCAAAGGAAAAAAAAAATAAATAAATAAATAAAAATTAAATAAAAATACAAAATTTTAAAAAGACTTTTTCAAATTATCAATCAATACAGTCTAGTGAAAGTCAATGGAAATCAGTAAAAAAACCCACATGAAAAACAGTAAAAACCGTTAGAAAACCAGAAACCGCCTGCAAAGGTGTTGTTTGATGTTTACCTGTTATTTTCTCGCTAAAAACAGATGAACAGATATACTCATCGAATTTTCAAAATCAAGAGTCGCGCTTAAGAAAATTTAAAAGCATAAAATGTCTATCTCTTGGTTGTCAATTTAAAAAACATAGGATTTTTGATTTTAATATATAATTTTTATTTGTTTTCATTTTTTTCACAAATTATGTCTATTTTACACATATAAAAATATGACGTATACAAAATATCCCTTTCATCTTCAGCAGGCATCATTGGCACAAAGGAGGGCTCCATTATTTCATCCTCCTGCTCCTCTGTTAGGTCAATAATATTGTTTTTAACATCTTCAGCAGGCATCATTGGCTCAAAGGGGGGCTCCATTATTTCATCCTCCTGCTCCTCTGTTAGATCAATAATATTGTTTTTATCATCTTCAGCAGGCATCATTGGCACAAAGGGGGGCTCCATTATTTCATCCTCCTGCTCCTCTGTTAGGTCAATAATATTGTTTTTATCATCTTCAGCAGGCATCATTGGCACAAAGGGGGGCTTCATTAATTCATCCTCCTGCTCCTCTGTTAGGTCAATAATATTGTTTTTTTCATCTTCAGCAGGCATCATTGGCACAAAGGGACTCTGTTCTCTCGACTCTGTTCTCGATGGTTGTGGTGGTGGTGTCGAATGAAATGCATCCCTTGCATTTTCATCCTCCAGCCAGCAAATGAGATCTCCTTGATTCATCTTCATCTTTTTGTTTGACTCTATACTATTCAAGACGCTCTTTTATATCCCAAAACTCTACGACGAGTGCATTTATTTCATACATAAGCTTGCAAAACACAATAATTCTCACACACACACACACACACACATTAGAATGGTTTTACAATGAAAACACTTACAGCGTTTCACTATTCTGTACATTTACTAGGAAATTTTAAAATCCATAAATAAAAAAAAAAAATCAGATAAGCATTGCATACTAATTTTGGGTTTTCATTTCCCTTTCATTTATTTTTAATATATATTAATGGACACACACATTCGAAAGGTTTCAACATTAAAAACACTGACAGGGTTTTTACTATTCTGTACTTTTACCAGGAAATTTTTATTAAAAACATCAGATAAGCATTACATATTAATTTTAGATTTTCATTTCCTTTCATTTATTTTCAATATATATTGTTAGTACGCACACGTTCGAAAGATGCAACCGATATATTCAATCTGAAAAACCGTGTGAAACCATGTTAAACCACATGAAAAACAATAAAAAAAACCACATGATAAACTGCAAAAAGCCGCTTGTAAACTAGAAACCACCTTCAAAGGTGTTGTTTGTTGTTTACCTGTTATTTTTTCGCTAAAAATATATGAACATATACCCAAAGAATTTACAAAAACAAGAAGCGCGCTAAAGAAAATTTCAAAGCATAAAATTAGGTAGAACCATATTTGAATTGCATGCGGGCGGTGTTTGCGGTGAGTGGAATATACTGTTAGCTGTCTTGGCAAGACAGGTAGCAGATTATTCCAGCGCTTCTTGTTTTTGTAAATTCTTTGGGTATATGTTCATATATTTTAGCGAAAAAATAACAGGTAAACATCAAACAACACCTTTGAAGGTGGTTTCTAGTTTACAAGCGGCTTTTTGCAGTTTATCATGTGGTTTTTTTTATTGTTTTTCATGTGGTTTAACATGGTTTCACACGGTTTTTCAGATTGAATATATCGGTTGCATCTTTCGAACGTGTGCGTACTAACAATATATATTGAAAATAAATGAAAGGAAATGAAAATCTAAAATTAATATGTAATGCTTATCTGATGTTTTTAAGTAAAAATTTCCTGGTAAAAGTACAGAATAGTAAAAACCCTGTCAGTGTTTTTAATGTTGAAACCTTTCGAATGTGTGTGTCCATTAATATATATTAAAAATAAATGAAAGGGAAATGAAAACCCAAAATTAGTATGCAATGCTTATCTGATTTTTTTTTTTTATTTATGGATTTTAAAATTTCCTAGTAAATGTACAGAATAGTGAAACGCTGTAAGTGTTTTCATTGTAAAACCATTCTAATGTGTGTGTGTGTGTGTGTGTGAGAATTATTGTAAGTGTTTTGCAAGCTTATGTATGAAATAAATGCACTCGTCGTAGAGTTTTGGGATATAAAAGAGCGTCTTGAATAGTATAGAGTCAAACAAAAGATGAAGATGAATCAAGGAGATCTCATTTGCTGGCTGGAGGATGAAAATGCAAGGGATGCATTTCATACGAGAATAGTATAGAGTCAAACAAAAAGATGAAGATGAATCAAGGAGAACTCATTTGCTGGCTGGAGGATGAAAATGCAATGGATGCATTTCATTCGACACCACCACCACAACCATCGAGAACAGAGTCGAGAGAACAGAGTCCCTTTGTGCCAATGATGCCTGCTGAAGATGAAAAAAACAATATTATTGACCTAACAGAGGAGGAGGAGGATGAATTAATGAAGCCCCCCTTTGTGCCAATGATGCCTGCTGAAGATGATAAAAACAATATTATTGACCTAACAGAGGAGCAGGAGGATGAAATAATGGAGGCCCCCTTTGTGCCAATGATGCCTGCTGAAGATGATAAAAACAATATTATTGATCTAACAGAGGAGCAGGAGGATGAAATAATGGAGCCCCCCTTTGTGCCAATGATGCCTGCTGAAGATGTTAAAAACACTATTATTGACCTAACAGAGGAGCAGGAGGATGAAATAATGGAGCCCTCCTTTGTGCCAATGATGCCTGCTGAAGATGAAAGGGATATTTTGTATACGTCATATTTTTATATGTGTAAAATAGACATAATTTGTGAAAAAAAATGAAAACAAATAAAAATTATATATTAAAATCAAAAATCCTATGTTTTTTAAATTGACAACCAAGAGATAGACATTTTATGCTTTTAAATTTTCTTAAGCGCGACTCTTGATTTTGAAAATTCGATGAGTATATCTGTTCATCTGTTTTTAGCGAGAAAATAACAGGTAAACATCAAACAACACCTTTGCAGGCGGTTTCTGGTTTTCTAACGGTTTTTACTGTTTTTCATGTGGTTTTTTTTACTGATTTCCATTGACTTTCACTAGACTGTATTGATTGATAATTTGAAAAAGTCTTTTTAAAATTTTGTATTTTTATTTAATTTTTATTTATTTATTTTTTTTTTTCCTTTGAGAATGTACTGAGAAATGAATTTAAGTCTATATACTTTAAAAGACTGGGAGACTGATTAAATTCCGAAATTATATGAATTTCTTTTGATTTAATTGGACCATTTCTTAAACAATGCTCAAGATTTCTATAATGGGTGGTAAACCTTGTTTTCGAGCATAGATCATACGAGCTTAGTGATAAAATAAATATTATTATTGAGAAAATGGAGGAAAAAGAATCAGATAAATTGAAACATCCTCTCATCGAAAGTAACAACAATACGCTTCAAGTATTAATTTCAACTAAGGAACAAGCTATATATTTTAATAAAGAGAATACAATTGGTTAATTAATCGGGTTTAATAAAAATATATTAAAGCCGAATTCAATACACATCTCAGACTAGTCTGTTGGTATTTTAACAGTAAATACAATACGGATAGAATGTAATATTGTAAGCGGATCGTATGTTAATGCAGAATCAAGCCATGTATTGCATGAGTTTGCTTTAAATGTGCCTCCAGGCTATAAAATGAATGAATGAGAAGCCCCACAATCTTATTTATTTTCCCAGTGAACACGAGAAAGATACACTCATCAATAATACGGATTGTTGATCAGGACGGACATTTAGTTAATTTACGTAATGAAAGTGTTATACTTCGCTTACATTTAAGACATCAAAAATGAATATATATAATAAAAATGTATGTTACCCTCCATCATCAAACACTTTGAGTTATATTACAGAAGAAAGAAGATCGTTAAGAACAAAACTCACAACAGAGAACAAATTGTTTTAAAAGTCATTGGGTCTAAAAATAAGAGAACAATGAGTAATTTGTTCGCTGTTCGAGAGAAACCCTATTCGGATGAGAGTATAAGCAAAAAGAATATCATAGCTACTCTCCCTATCTCCAATCATTTAAGAGTAATGATGAAGTTAGAATCACAATCCAAAATCAGGACTTAAATGTGTTACCGAGCGAGAGTTTTATTAATATTGAGGGCTTGAATCCTTTGGCTAACAACACGCCTACTGGAGGAGGTAAATTAAAAAAACAATTGAATGAGCTATATTTTGATGAGGTTTGAAATGAGTTGAATGGAAATGAAATTGAACAAACAAGGTTTATTGGTACTTCAACCAGCTTAAAAACTATATTTCCTTGAATAAGCCTGAAAGTCGCATGCTTGAGAATTCTGGTTGGTTTAATGGAAACGAAAAACAACTGACAGAGGATGGTTTTTAAATTTCTCTATTCCTCTTAAAACCCCTGCTTGGATTTTGTGAGGACTCTAACAAAGTCTTACTAAATTGTAAACATGAACTAATTCTACACATAACTAAAAATATGGATGATGTATATCATAATAAAATTGAAAGTAATGAGTATAAATTAAATATATCTAATATTACATGGAAAGTACCACATATTACTCTCAGTGATGAGAAGAAATTACTAATGTTAAACATTACAAAAAAAAAAAAAAAAAAAAAATGGAGGATCAAGTAGTTGACGACATTCAAGGATTTTATGGAAATGACAACTATTTTATATTAAAAGAAATTGGACTAGTTTTTAGGAATGGATATTACTCAGACGATCATTATCTTATAAAACCACCATATGATTTTCTCAGATTAACTAAGAAGGCCCGTAAAACGGCAATATGGTTAACTAGAAATCAATACAATCTCTGAAGGAATGATGGATCTGATAGCTTTTTAAAAGTTAGAAATTATCTTCGTGAGCTTGTTAATGATATGAGTGTAATAACGAAGGGAGATATAAAGAAAAAGTTTCTTGAAAAATATCTATGGACGTGTGTAATAAACATTGAAGAATATGGATGCCCACGATTAGAAGAGCTGAAATGTAATGTTTTCTCCGACTGTGGGTCCCATCTAAATAAAGGTGTATGTGCCTTAAGAAACGCTCGAGTTGTATTAGATTTTATTGTAAACTTAAATCTGATGTAGATCCAATGGCTAAATAAATAAAGAAAAACTCCAAATTTATAATTAAATGTGTTTATTATTATTTTCAAACATAATGGTGTGAACAGAATTTAATTTCCATATATTCTAAAATTAGAGCTTTCTAAGATTAAAAGAGTTTAAATAAATTGTTTAGAGCACAATGGTTTGATATTTTCCTATGTATTCTACAATTTGTAAAAAAGTTTTGACAGTGACTTAAACTTTGATCTAGTTCTAAATCAATTATTCTTGTAGTTAAATATTTAGTTAAAAACTCTTTCTTAGCTCTACCTCGTACAATAACTGAAGCGAAACTATTTAATGGACTTAATATATCACCAAGGCTTAAATACGAAATGTCTCCTTCACTCCAATTCAATGCATCAACATACTGTTTAGTTATTTTTATGGTTTTTCTAGTTATTTCATCCAGCTCTTTTATGTCATAGGGAGGCTTGAAGTGGTAAAAATTCGGAATAGTTGATCCTGCTTGCATAAAGGCCAATTCTTTTATAAAAATTTGTCTCTCATTTCCAAATATATACTGGAAGTCTAGAAGAATACACGAGCTTCTGTCCAACTTAATCATTTTGTGTTTAATGTAAATAATGTACTGAGAATCATGATCTAGACTCTTCACCTTAAATAGCGCTAACAATTCAATTTCAAGTTAGTTTGAGTCAACTTTTAAATCAATATGGACACACTTCAGCTAAGAAAATCGAGAAATTCGAGAAAAATACAAGATCATGAAATCATTTTTGGATTTGAGTATTTTGTTAATCTACAATTAAAATTCAAGAGCTGACAAAAAAAAAGATTTACATCAATGGTTTGGATGCAGCAACATAAGCGCAATTTCATTGGATTTGGAAAAGAGGAATGGCTTCAATTAATAGCATTTAAGGAATATATCCAGTTAAGGCTTGAGCAGTTTGAGTTCTTGATGCCTGATACATTAATGGATAATCCTAAGATTGAAAGCATAAAGTGCCATTTTAAAATTAGAAAATCGGATAAGCAGTGCATATTAATTTTAAATCAATATGGTAATAAAATTGAATTTGATAGTGAGTCATGGAGAGCCTTCATAAGATTGGGGATATTTTTAACATCATTCTTATGTTGGAACACGTTGTTGAAAAATCAAATTTGTAATATATATAATAATTATATTATCCCTAAGTGTTCAAAGATGGGAAAATACGATGTACAACTTTTAGATTTGAATGTATCTTATGGACATGAAGCAGAAATTGACCTAACTCGTTTGTGTTTTGAAATTTCAAGAAAGATGGGAAAAGAAATAAAAAAAGATGTATACCGGTAGAGAGAAGTATTACAAAAGAAAGTGACACAAGTATAGGCTCTTTAAAAAATAAAGTAAAATAATTCTTTAGTTGTATATCGGCTTTTGAAGAATAAATAACATTATGGGTATAATTACAAATTTTGGATTTAAAACAAAGGTGAGGAAAATTGATGAATTCCTCAAGGAGTTTGAGGATGTGCTTCTTTCCTGAGCACGCTAAACTGTTGGAGGAATACCGAGAATATTTCTTTGAGTATGAAAACTATCGTCTTATTAAATCAAAATATGGAAAGCACTTGACGGTGTGCTCATGGTCCTCGAATGATGCAACAGAAGGAGCTGATACATGTGCTTGTCACTACTTTGTATCATATAAAAGAAAACTGGATCGTCTTATATTTCAATACACTAACCTATCAAAGAGGTTCAACAAAATGGATATTAATAATAATAATACATTTTAAAATATACATTTATCATTAAAATTAAACTATAACAATAAGAATAAATAAATTATATTATGAAAACGTAAACAAAAAAAAATTCTTTTGTTTAAACATTTTAAACTCTATAAAGCTAGGTATGAAGTCTGCAGGTATACAAATCAGAACAGGCTATTATTTCAAATTATTGTGAAATCATCATAGTGATCCTCCTACTCAAACAGAGTGCACTATAAAAAGGGTGAGAACCGAAAACACATAGACAAAAGGTAGCAGCACGTGACAGCAATACGATGACGTACGTGAGGATTATCTTCCTTCAGGTCAATAATACTGTAATTATGATGTGGGAAAACATTTAGATGGGAGGTGTCCTACTAGGCCTAACCAATGACAACGAAGGTGCGAAAAGAGAAGCAACAATAATTTACCACTGATCAATGAACCCACCCTTAAAAAAAAAAAATCAAATCAAAGCAAAACAAGTTCCTGCACACCTGTGTGCTAACTGTCAACCGATCTTCCACTACATTCTAGCATGCAGGTTGCAGGTTACATGCCTCCTCCTTAAGAAAACTCAAACACGTACGCATACCTCCACCTGACTCCAACCCCCATTAAAAAAAGGGTCATCCATAAATGATGACCCTTCGATCAAAATGTCACGTATGTGAACCCAACCCACACATTTTTCTAAAAAGGCCACACACCTGTCACTCCCCTTCCCCCCCCCCAACCAAAAACACTTTTACACTGATCAATGAACTCACCCTCAAAAAATCAAAAACATGTCCCTGCACACTTGTGCTTAAAAAATCTCAATCACGTACCTGCACACAAGTGCGGTAGATAGTAACCGATCATCCACCATATTCTAGCATACAGGTTATAGGTTACTTACCTTGCTCACAATCTCCTCCTTAAAAAATTTCAATCACGTACGCACACACAAGTGCGCTAGTGATCCTCTCAGCATATTCTAGCATACAGGTTACACGCCTTGCTCACTATCTCCTCCTTTAAAAATCTCAATCACGTACGCACACGCAAGTGCGCTAGTGATCCTCCACCATATTCTAGCATACAGGTTACACGCCTTGCTCACAATCTCCTCCTTTAAAAATCTCAATCACGTACGCACACACAAGTGCGCTAGTGATCCTCCCCTCACTCCAACCCCCAATAAAAAAAAGGTCATCCATAAATCATGACCCTTCGATCATAAATGACACGCACGTGACCCAAAATCACACATTTTTCTAAAAAAGGTCACACACCTGTCATCCCCCACCCAAAAAGCAATAAATCAAGTGACATAATTAGCTAATTAAAATTCAAGAGCTGTCAAAAAAAAGATTTACGACTTCCTGTCATAGAATGCCCAGTTCCCTACTACTGAGGGGCTTTCGATGGAGTTAAGCCACTTCAGTGCCATATGATCCGTGTTGACGGTGAAGTGGTATCCTTCCATGTATGGTCGTAGCTTCCTTTTGCCCCAGATTATTGCAAGGCACTCTTTTTCGATCGCAGAGTAATTGCGCTCCGCACCATTTAAAGATCTGCTTGCATACGATATGACCCGTTCTCCCTCCTCTGAGTTTTGGGTCAATATCGCTCCCAAGCCATAATTGCTAGCTATCTGTCTGCAAGCAAAATGGCCTTGAGAAATCTGGGCATGCCAACACAGGTGATTGTGTCAGCTTTAACTTCAACTTCTCGAAAGCTTCCTGTCGCTCTCCGGTCCATTCCCATTTCGTACCCTTTTTAGCAGTGCGTTTTACCAAGATGCCACTTCCAAGTATTGCCTTAGCTACTTAACGTTTCCAGGTGGCTTCAGTTCGGCTATAGCAGATACTTTCTCTGGGTCAGTGCGGATTCCTTCTTGCGTGACCTGATGACCGAGATATTTTAGCTTGTTCTTGAAGAAATCGCACTTCTCCTCGTTTATCTTTATATTCGCTGCTCTAAGCCGTCGGAACACTTCTTTTAGGTTGTCCATATGCTTCCTCGCGTGTTTTCCCGATCACTATGATGTCATCCAAATATGCGAACGCGTGTGGCATCATTTCGGGTCCAATCACATTGTCGAGGGCTATCTGGAACGTAGCTGGTGCCGAATGGAGTCCGAATTGCATTACTTTCCATTGAAAGTCCCTTCCCTGGGACTGTGAATGCCGTCTTCTCTCGACTCTCTTTCTCCATCGGGATCTGCCAATAGCCATCCTTGAGGTCCAAACTCGTGATGAACCGAGCCTCTCTCAGCTGGTCCAGGATACGGTGTACTCTTGGCAAAGGTTATGCATCTCTATCGGACTTAGAATTCAATTGTCTAAAGTCTACGCAGAGGCGCCATTTCCACGTTTTCTTCTTCACCATCACTATTGGTGCGCTGTGTGGGCTTTTTGATGGCTCGATGCATCCTTTGGCCAGCAGTTCGTCCACTTGTGTGTTGATTTCTGCTTGCATCTTGGGGTTCTTAGGGAAGTATCTCTGTTTGATTGATCGATTTTCCCTTTATGTCCTCAAACGCCGCCAATTCTCGTTTTAAAAATGCATCGATTTCTGCATCTGGATCTACTGGTGGCGTGACTGTCTTTGCCATGTACAGTTTCTCCTCATGCTGTTCTCGTATTCTGTTCTGGTCTGGGAGGCTGTTGTTGTAGACTTTGTGCAGTTGTTTTTCCGCCGAATACTGCAATGGCCATATTAGCGTCAGCATCTCCACCATATACACCTTAAATGGCTCGTTTATAGCCTGACGTCTTCTGGTAACTTCGTCCTTTAAGTTTTCGAAGTAATCTCTTGGCAAGAAGTACTCTTGAAAACTCTTGACGAATGCTACCCATCTCGTCCAGAGCTGGTTATTGGCTATATACCATTTCAGAGCCATCCCCTGAAGTAATTCAGGCATGGTTTCCATTCGACCTGTTCCAAGAATTCTAACGGCTTCGTGGTGCCGTCGAAGCGAAAATTCCATTCTCGGACTTGTTTCGCTACCCTCGGGTATTCGTGGGACATATCCGTCGCCCTGTTGTCGGTTGAGGACCGTCTCCTTGATGGCTGTGGTGTGGATGTTCCCCGTACTGTGTGGTTGTCGCCCGCGCGCGCGCTGCTGCGTTGTTGTTGGTATGCTCAACTGGACGAAATCTAAGTTCGTCCCTTCTCTTGCATCCGAAACTTTTCCTAATTCTTTGGCCGGTGAAATTCTGTCATGCATAACTGCCAATTCCAGAATCCGCGTGCTGTGTGGCAGTCTGGATGTGTGGACGTCCACCCCCTCTCCAAATTGTCGACGCATCATATCCAGTGTGCCACTCAGCTCCACTTGGAATTCTTCTCCATAGTTTAATACTCCCTCTTTTTTGAGGTTGTATACCCACGCACGTACCATTTTGTTCTTGTGTATATAACGCGTGTGTCAATTATCGCAACCACCAAAGTTGGGAGTCAGTTGTAAAGAACCTTTTTGATTCGGTTGGTTTTAGCTGGGCTAAAACTCAGTAGAGCTATGGGTTCGAGCAAAATTAATATCTGATTGCGAAGCGATAATTAACGACACGTTATTTTCTTATATTTACAAATAATGGTTTTATTTTATAACCGTGTAAGGGACCGTTTTGCTCTGCCGGGCTAAACTCAGTCGAGCTGTGGGTCCGTGCAACAAATTTATAATTTGGTTGCGTTTGCGGTAATAATAACACAGAATTTCACAATATTTCTATACAAAGGTTGCTTTATTATATCTTTCGCTGGTACAGAGTTGTGTTTGTACCGCGGGGAACGACAGTCCACTGAAGCCCTTGGTCAGTGTTGAGGCGCGCACCTGTTCGCCAGAGTTTCGCTTCAGATATTTCACGCACAGCTAGGTAAATTGTTGGCACGCCTGCCCGACAGCGATATCGTACGGCACTCTGGTTATTCACCAGAATTCGCTCGTACCCACACTGTCTAATCACAGGCTCGCACACTTAATTTTGCCTAGGCGCGGATTGGCCTGTCGCTACGCTCAAGCGTGGCAAGGATTGCACTTCTGACCTGATTTCAGGACTCCAATGTCCTGTGTGTCCTTCGGTGTGTGATGGTCCTTGGCGCGGTGCTGGTCCTTCGATGTGCGGGGATCCTTCGAAGCGGTGTGTGTGTGTCGTCTCGTTGGACACACGTTTGCCTTGCGTCGCGCTTGTTATTACACTTTTGTTTTTCTTGTTGGGCAGCGTTTCTGCTTATGTTCACTGCGACTGAGATGTCGTTCTTTATTCTTGACTTTCGACTGAGACTTTTGATTTGTTTGACTGACCTATAGTCTCACTTTTAGATTTTCTCGACTGAGCGTGATTTTCGACTGCGTTTGATTTTTAGATTTTCGACTGACTGAGCTTGAGTCTCGCTTTTAATTTTATCGACTGAGCCTTGCTCTTTGCTGCGACGCCCTTTTTATAGGCCTGCGTCGCAGCCTTTTGTCGCGACTGTACCAAAGATCACGTGATCGCCTCGGTGGCGTGATCTTTGGTAATTTTCCACTACCTTTTCGCTGGCGCCAGCCCATGTCTGCCGTTAGTGCGAGTATGGATGGCGATATTGCACTCGCCAAACTCCTCACACTATAACGGCACATGTCCTAACGGACATGTGTGTCAGACACGCTTATATGGCTGACAACCTGCGCACGAAAGAGAGAGGGCGAAAGAGAGCGAATTCGCCGCAACTGCAATCAGGGTCGGATTTCGATCTGATGTGCAGTTACTGTGAGGGGCACATATAGCATAAATGTATATTTACATACATTTAATTGCCAATGCTATATGGCTCCTCACAACCGTTGTAAATAGGTCAGCGGTTGCCTCACAAACTGTCGCATAGCGTATTTCGCATTATGTCGACGGTGGCCTCACCGCTGAGGTTGACGTACTCCATGAAATTAGGCCAGCGGTGGCCTCACCGCTGAGGTTGCTGCCCTCTAGTAAAAATACCGCTGACGGCGGCTAGTGGTGGTGTGTGTTTGGTTCTTCGTGTAGTGCATGCATACGCTTCCGGTCGTGATCGCTTGTGCAGTCGACTTCGTCATCGACGAATTATGCTGACGCTACGCAAGATTCTATTGTCGTCGTTGCAGTTACTGTGAGGGGCGTATATGTTATATTTATGTATTTATTTGCATTTATAATTCACAGCCATATGGTTCCTCACAAAGAGTAGAATTGTAAAACTCGATCCAAGGCAAATCACAATGGCATCGATAGTCGATGTTCTTCATAGAAATAATTGTAAAATATAAATTATTAATTAATTAATTAGCCTATTAAGTTATATATATGTCCATGGTGGTCGATAAGCTTCAAATTGTGATGATGGGCTAAAGCCATCAGTGTCCGACTCCAAGCTGTGCTAAGTATTTTTATTTTTAAACCATAGCGATAAAGACAAAACTTTATTAAGACCTGCGGACTGTAGACGGTGCCCCCCTGCCCCACCTCAAAAGAGATGCATATATTGTACGCACGGTAATTTCTTCACTGTCCGCCAACTGCGTGACTCGGTTTTGGTCGTACTTGCCACTGGTTCTCGTCTCTCGCCTCTCATGCTCTCGAAGCAGAAAGCGTACGCTTTGGCTTTTTGATGGTGGCTGATCACGTATCGCCCACCATCATTGACTAATTAACGCGCTTTCTCTGTCTCTCCCTCGTATCCCTGTGCTTTCATCTCGCTCGGCAAAAACTCTCACTCGAACATTCAATCACTCTCAAGCAAACATACGCCAGCTACTACCAATAAGTACATAAGATAATAACAAAACACAATGCGTATGCACTATATACATAATATAGATGCGTGTGCCTTTGCTGTGAGAGTTGTGTGCCTCGGTCCAGTGTCAGGAGGATTATACACCCTCTTTGGCGCTGATCGCGAACGGACGCACAGCTCCACAAGCAAATTGTGAAATTGTCAAATTGTGTTGAGTGAAAAGTGAAAAATAGTGAAAAGTAAAATTACTTTTCTGCCAACAATTAAAAGTGAGAGTGAGCAGTACACAGAATACGAGGTGAAGAATCTTTTTCTGGAGACGGAGACGCTGATTCGAGTCAACAGGCATTTGGCGTTTGACGCGAAACTGTCGAGCATCTCCACGAGGAAAGAGGACGCACTACTCTATACCCTATACAGTAAGTCACTACTTGTAAAACTTGCACCCATCTACCGCTAAATAAAGAGGTACGCGCGAGCAGCAGACTGCGACCACAGCATCCACCATCACCCATCACCACAAAAATCCGTACATATTCATCCATATACGCCAAATCAACATGGATGTCGGTACCCCGCCGTCGCAGTGACATTCACATCGACAACCCTGAGAAAAGCAACAACAATAAAAGCTCTAAAAGAAAGGTGGCTAAGCCGCCATCACCACCTGAGGCTAAAATTGTTAAAACAACAGGGGAAGTGGCTGAAAATGCCTCAAGCCCAGTCAACATCAAAACAAATAGGCCAAAACGTGGCTTCAAAATATACGGGAAAAAGAGAGCAGTCGTTGGCACACGCTGGGCTAAATCTAATCAATATAATGAGCATTTCAGTTTCAATCCATTCGGTGAATACAATAGCACGAGTATGGAGGATGATGACTCAGTGTACACCACCACTGACCCCAACTCTTCTTCCCCACCACCAATTAATTGCTCGCCAACTGACCCAAATGCTGACCAGGCAGGGAGGCAACACCAGATAAATGGGCAATATGCGAATCACCAAAAAGAAATTCAGCAACAAAAGAGATTCTCATCCCAGAGGATGCCGACAATATTCTTACATAACGTTAGGAATATCCAAGACCCTCTGGATGAGATCAATAAGGTACTGAACAAGCAAAAATTCAAAGCCAAATGTGCAGAAATCGGCGATGCAGTGAGGCTCAGTTTCATTGACATTGAGTCCTTCTGTATCGCCCGTGATACACTTGCCAAAACAAACGTACAAATGCACACCCACCATCCCAGAGAAGGGCGTGATTATAGGGTCAGAGTTCGGCATCTGCACCACCCGACCACGCCTCAATGGATACGCACCGAACTGGCCAAACTTGGCCCTACTTGGGCGCAAAACACCAGTATAATGGCCGACCATTAAATGTATTTGAACTTGAACTGGAAAGAAACCAGTTGACAAATGAAATGATATTGCACGTCAACAGGCTGGGTAAACAGCAAAATTTAATTTTTGAAAAGTTGCTCAGCCGGTGCAGTGCCACCGGTGCCAGGCGTTTGGGCATACTAAAAATTATTAATCGATGCCGCACAAGTGCCTAAAATGTGCTGAAGCATACGCAACAACTGAGTGTCGAAAAGATCGGAGAACAGACGAAAAATCACCATTTTGCTTAGATGCGCGAGGCGCTTGGAGCCAACTCTTGCGAACAGGTGCACTCTTCGGAGCCTACCAAGGGCTTCCGTGGACTGCCGTTAACCTCGCAGTGCATTACTAAAGCAGTGCACCAATATAACTCAAAATAAATAAACCATTGTTATACATCATATATCAAAACCAACGTGTTGTCAATTGTCGCATCGCACAAATACAAATTTGTTGCATGTTACATACGCGCATATACATATATATATATCCACTTATCCAGATCACGCAGATCTCTCATGTCACACTCACTGCAACAACGTCAACGCCATATAAACAACGTCAACGCATGCAATAACGCCAACACCACATAAACAACGTCAGCATATTTTGTCAGCACTTTCAATTAGCGATCATAACGCCACACGCAGATCCCTTATGCAACGTCAGCATATTTCGTCAATAACAAACCCAACTGTAGCCAGCGATCAAACGCCATCGTCAGCATATTTTAACATAAAAAATGTTTACATAAACAAAAAAGAATACAAAGGAGACCCTCCATAAACCAATCATGAAATAAGACGCAAATGCGAGGTTTCCTTATAGATTAAACCAGTTGCATAAGCGGAGTTATATTTGTTACACCAAACTGAACAGACGTGTTTTGATGAATAAAGAATTACTTTTTTTTAATCATTAACCGTAATCAGATTCAATTGGCGCAGCCGGTAGGATTTCAATATTGAAATATCGTGAAACGTCGTAAAATGTTCAGGAAAACGTACTGGTGTTCCGCGAAAATCAACTGTTATCCGCATAAGGACCCAGTGATCCTTGAAAATCTTTTTTTTTTAAAGTAAACCTAAATACGCGAAGCAGACAACGAAGAATTTTCTTCTTGTGTACAATAGAACCTTCAAACAAAGAAATAAATAAAGTAATAAAAACGAAAAGATGCTGGAATTAACATTGAACCAAGCACTGTAGCAGATCCGTCAAGTACCAACCTTCGGTGGAGAAGATAGATTTCATGATGGAACTCTTCCCAGGCGCAGACGCAAGGCAAACATTAATAATGTACAGCGCAATACAGATGCAATTATATGGAGAAGCCATGAGGACATCACTAAGACACTTACCAGGAGATTGGGATTCACTACGGAGCATATTAATTTCCAACTTTAAAAGACAAACACATTGTGAAGAACTAATAAGGAGAGTCTACAACACATATTTTGGAGGAAGTTTTCGTAAGTTCCTCGAAAAACTCGAGCAGAAATCCTTGGTAATATTAAATAAGTTAGTTATAGAAAATAATGCCGAAAATAAAACACTATACACAAAGGCATTAAATACAGTTAGAGAAGAAATACTACATAAAAGATTACCAGACAGGTTACGATATATAAACAACAGATAAATTAAAAGCAGTAGCCCAAGAATTAGGTTTATACGAAGACCGCATATCAGAAAAAACAAAACCTGCAAATAACACACATTACAATTAAGGTAATAACAAATATATAAAAAAAACTCAACAGAATTACAACCCAAATTATAATCTGAGTTCCAGGAATCAACAAAATTATAATTCGAATTATAGAAATCAAAATTCACAAAACGAACCAATGGTTAATGAACACTTGTATAACGAGTATCAACTAAAATTAAATCAAGGCAGAATGCAAAACCCAATCAATTATCAATCAGATTGTAATAATACAAGATCACCTAACCGATCCACGAAAAGACAAAGACCTAGTAATAGTGGACAATCAAAAATGGACTGGACAGAAAATTTTCATCAAACAGCCTCGGAAACGAAGGGGAGAAATAAAATTAAATACCAGCATATCGTTAGCTCCTAGCAAACTTTATCCAACAGATCAGAAATTCTACATTCATAATTTTCTAAGGATTGTAGAAGCGAGATCAATTACGAAGATGAGTTTGTTAAACTTAATGATTTTCAATTTTTATTTAAATATAATAACGAAAATAAGGAAGAAGAATATAAACACCCACCACTAATAAAAGATATACATACAGCATACGCATTAGAAAACGAATTAGTGGAAAGTAATCAATTTAGATTAGAACACCTAAATAAAGAAAAATCCACGTTAACAAAAACTTTGTTTGAATTTAGCGATATTCAGTATGAAGAGAGTGACAATTTGACTTTCACAAATACTGTAAAACACGTTATCAATACAAAAAATGAGGACCCTTGTTATAGGAAACCTTATAAATATCCACAAAGCTATGATGAGGAAGTTAACAAGCAAGTGAAAGAAATGATGCATCAAGGTATTATACGACCATCTAATTCACCTTATTGATGTCCCATTTGGGTAGTACCAAAAAAAGAAAATGCATCAGCGGAGAAAAAATATAGAATAACGAAAAAACAGTTAGCGATAAATTTCCCATACCTGTAATTGATGAAATATTAGACAAGTTAGGAAAATGTCAATATTTCACAACAATCGATTTAGCTAAAGGATTTCATCAAATTCAGATGGACGAAAAATCAATAGCAAAAACAGCATTCTCAACCAAAGCAGGACATTTCGAATATACACGAATGCCATTTGGAAATGAAATGCACCAGCAACCTTTCAAATAGTGTATTCCACTTTATTGGAAGAACACATATTAGCATTAAAGAAAGTTTTTAGAAAGCTCAGAGAAGCAAATCTAAAACTACAACTAGTTAAATGCGAGTTCATGGAAAAAGAAACTGTATTTATAGGACATATTGTAACGGACCGTTTTGCTCTGCCGGGCTAAACTCAGTCGAGCTGTGGGTCCGTGCAACAAATTTATAATTTGGTTGCGTTTGCGCTAATTGATAACACGTACTTTGATATATTATTGCACAATGGTTTTCTTTATTTTATTCTTCGCTCGTACAGATTGGTGTTTTGTACCGCTGGGTGACGACGGTCCACTGAAGCCCCTGGTCAGCTTTGAAGCGTGCACCTGTTCGCGAGAGTTTCGCTTCGGACACTTCACGCACCAGCTAGGTAAATTAGTGGCTCGACTGCCCGACAGCGACACCGTACGGCCCTCTGGTTATTCACCAGTAGACGCTCGTACGCGCGCTGCCTAATCACAGGTTTCGCACACTTGTTTTTACCCAGGCACGGATTTGCGTGTCGCTACGCTCAAGCGTGGCAAGGATTGCCCTTCTCACCCGATTTCAGGACTTCAATGTCCTGTGTCCTTCGGCGGGTTGCTGATCCTTGGTGCGCTGCTGATCCTTCGATGCGCTTGTCGACTTCTGTGTCCGCTTGAGCAGCGATTCTGCTTATTTTCACTTTTTAGCTTTCCACTCAGCGTTGAGTCTCACTTTAAATTTTGGGCTGACTTTTGATTTTCGACTGACGAGTCTCACTTTTAATTTTGGACTGAGCCCGTTGTGTGCTGCGACGCCCTTTTTATAGGCCTGCGTCGCAGGCCTTTTATCGCGACTGTACCAAAGATCACGTGATCGCCTCGGTGGCGTGATCTTTGGTAATTTTCCACTACCTTTTCGCTGGCGCCAGGCCATGTCTGCCGTTAGTGTGAGTATGGATGGCGATATTGCACTCGCCAAACCCTCACACTATAACGGCACATGTCCTAACGGACATGTGTGTCAGACACGCTTATATGGCTGACAACCGGCGCACGAAAAGAGAGGGCGAAAGAGAGCGAATTCGCCGCAACTGCAATCAGGGTCGGATTTCGATCTGATGTGCAGTTACTGTGAGGGGCGCATATAGCATAAATGTATATTTACATACATTTAATTGCCAATGCTATATGGCTCCTCACACTCCCCCTTTCTTCGGTAGTGGAAGACTTCCACCTTCCAGCCGCGACTGTTCTGCTGGATACCGCCATCCCCGTTGTGCCCTTCCTCGTCGATTTGAGTCGTCGTAGGGAGCGTAGGGACCGTCTCCATCGTCGTTCGGCGCTACTCCCGCGTCGTCTCCCTCGTCGTCCACTTCGGCTCCCGCGTCGTCTGCGTCGATTGAGTCCGCACGCGGTCTCGGCCCCGCGAATCGTGCGGCGGACTCGTCCAGCTCGGGGTCGACGCCAGCTCGGGGAAATGTTCCCGGATCCCCTCTGGGTTGATCCCCTCGAGGTCGCTCGGGTAGCGGCTTCGTAGCGGCTTAGCCACCGCGATCGGAGGTTTTGGGGCCCCAGTGCCTCTCTGTCGCCCTCGACGTCCATTTCCTTGTCCTGTTGACCTGGAGTCGGCAATCGGTATCGGCACGCGGACTACACGCACCAACCGTCTCACGCGCATCACGCGCAATACGCGAACCACGCGCAGCGTGGTCGCTGTGAACGCCGCGCGGCCCTTCGCACGGTCATTCCGGCTCCGCCTCGGTGCAGAGCTCCAGCGTCGCTGGGTTGCATCCGGGGGTTTGAGCCTGACCGGCAGTGACCACTGGAGGCCGCTTAGCCGCCGTGAGGTGTTGGATTTTGTGCGTCCATTCTGGTCACCCTCGATTGCCGACTGTGAAGTTGTGCATATCTGAGGCGCATTATATACCCTTTTGTGTGGGTGTGTGCGCTCGCGTCCCTTATCCCTTGGGTTGGCGTTCTATTGGCCGATGCACGTCTCGACACTAGTGTGCGTGACTAACCAACGGTATCCTGTGCAGTTGTTGCTGGATTTTCTCTGTGCACGCCTCTACACTAGTGTCATAAAACGCTCTTGCTCAACGCCGAGCAAAACGTTTTTGGCAGTCGTTGCACTTGTGCTCTCCATTGTTGTTGCCTATTTCCGCCAAAGCGGCGAGCGAAACGTTTTCAGCGGTCGCTGTGCTTGCGCTATTCATAGTGCAAGCGTTTTTGTTGTCGCTTTTTGTACGAGCGGCGAGCTAACTGTCTTGAGCAGCTGCTGCGCTTACGCTCTTGATAGTGCGAGCAAAACGTCTTTTCTTATTTTTTGATTGTCACTTTCTGTAACAGCGGCGAGCTAGCTGTTCTCTTGTCAGCGGTAAGCATATCGCTTTCGGCGGTCACTGCCCTTGATTCCCTTAGTGAACTCTGGAGTAGGTCATGGCCATCCTCTCTCTCAGCTGCTGTTCACTTTTACCGCAATCGGCGCAATGTGCTCTCTGCACATTCGCTGCGTTCAGGGTTTTTGATGATTTAATATTTATGTATTTTTTTTTTGTTATTCTTATTACGGTATGGTGTAATTTTGTTTTAGTTATGTTTATATATATATATAAATATATATATATTTATTTAGTGTTATCTTTTCGATGCGTTCAGGGCTTTTTGGCGATTTAATATTTATGTGTCATTTTTTTTTGTTATTCCTATTACTGTATGGTGTAATTTTGTTTTAGTTATGTTTATATATATATATATATAAATATATATATATTTATTTATTGTTATATTTTCGGTGTATAAGTGTGAGTCCAATTTTAGTTTTTGGAGTCGCACTTATCTTCCCCCCTTTTTAATTTTTGGGATCTGGGAACTCACCCGTCGCCTTGCTGTGTGGCTTTAAGTCGCTCACGTGTGCCGTCCGTATCCGCTTGTCTGCCGAGCTCCTCAGTTTGCAGATCACCGGTGATCTGAAGTCTATTATTTGGTACGGACCGCCGTATCTCGGTGCAAGCTTGGCTGCGAATCCCTCCGCCGCATTCGATAGATGGTGTAATTTCACCCACACTCTATCTCCGACTTTGGGGCTCCATTGCCTGCGACGAAGGTTGTAGTGCCTTGCCTGATCTTGAGATGCCTTTCTAAGCTTCGCCGAACAATTTCGAAAATGTCTTTTAGCTTATTTTCATTTTCGTTCGGCGTTTGGCTTACTTGACCCGTACCGATTGCCACTTCGTCAAACAAAGTTTTCGGCAGCCTCGGCTCCCGGCCTTGTGTGATGAAGGTCGCGCTGTATCCTGTCGTGCTTGAGACGCTCGTGTTGACTGCCAGAGTCAGCTCCGGTAGCGCCTCATCCCAGCGTCTTTGATTGTCCCTTGCGAACTGGGCGATCATTGTTTTCACCGTCCGGTTAGCTCGCTCCGTTGGATTCTCCTGTGGCGTGTACGGTGCAGTGAACTGGTGTTAAACTCCCATCTCCTCGAGGAAATTTTTAAACGCCCTGCTGGTAAATTGTGTGCCGTTGTCCGTTATTAAAACCTTTGGCACTCCGAACCGTGCCAGAATCCTCTCCCTGAAGGCCTTTTGCAGCGATGCCGTTGTAGCGCTTCTAATTGGCACCATCTCGGTCGACTTCGAGAAGCGGTCTACAAATACCAGCAGCATCGTGTTTCCATGGCTGGACCTCGGCAATGGTCCCACGAAGTCCGCACAGACCGTGCTCCACGGCTCTTCGGGAATTTGGGTGAGCATGTGTCCGGCCGCGGCCAATTGGTTTGGCTTATATTGTTGGCATGTTTCGCATTTTTGAACGTATGCTCTAACATCCCTATATAAGCCAGGCCAATAGTAGCGCGCTGCTACTCGGGCTATTGTTTTCCTACTACCCGTATGTCCTGCGGCGGCGGTGTTGTGGTTCTCGCTTAGAACCTGTGTACGCTTGCCCGTTGGCACACACAATTTCCAGGCTGCTACATCCTCCATTCCAGCTCGATGAGGGATGTGCATGTATAAGTTTCCAGATTCCTCCCTATAATCTGGAAACTTTCTGGGATTTTTGTCTATGGTGGCTCGCATCTTTTGGATCCAGGGGCAGTCTTTATTTGCTTGGTCCATCGCGTTTTCCACCGTTGGGATTCGGCTGCATGTCTCTATCCTGCCTGGGGGGCTTTCGATGGCGTTGAGACACTTCCTGTTCGGGTCCCGCTCGCCCCTCGGTGGCGGACGCCGGTGTTCGTTTCCTGACGGACAACATACTGGCGTACGAACTCCAATACGTCCACACCTCCAACAATAATCCATCATGGGGTTTGTGCAATCTACTGCTATGTGGTCATCTTGGCCGCAAAATCTGCAGGCCATATCTGGGTTGATAATATGTGTTTGTGTGTGGTCGCGACTCGCCCTCGGGGCTGGTCTCGGTCTCGTCCTCGGGGCTGGTCTCGGTCTCGAGTCTGCTTCAGCCCTCTCGTTGTGTACTTGGCTGTACGTTCCCTCACTGTCTGCCATAGCCATGAATCTTGGCCTGTTTTGCCTTGGTGCTGGCTCTGTGTGATGGTATTGACGCATCTGTGGAGGTTCCATGTGTCGGTGTGATGGCTCCATACGTCTCTGTTGAGGCTCCATGTGCATTCGCTGTGGAATGTTGTAGTTTGTGTGCTCCACGCGTCTCTGCTGAGGCTCTCTGTGCATTCGCTGTGGAGTGTTATAGTCAGTGTGCTCCACGAGTCTCTGCTGAGGCTCTCTGTGCATTCGCTGTGGAGTGCTGTAACTGGGCTCCTCTATGCGGCTTTGCTGTAGCAACTTCTCCCTGTCGACCTCGAGTTCCTCAAATGCGGCTGCCAAGTGCATCAATTCCGCCAAGTTCTGGAACTGACCTGGCCTTGCGTATGCTCGCAGGTCTGGGAGGCTGTTGTTATATATTTTGTGCAGTTGTTTTCCCGCCGTATACTGCAGTGGCCGCATTAGCGTCTGCATCTCCACCATGTATGTTTTAAATGGTTCGTTTATAGCCTGACGTCTGTGGGTAACTTCGTCCCACAAGTTCTCAAAGTAGTCCCTCGGCAAGAAATATTCTTGAAAACTCTGGACGAATGTTATCCATGTCGTCCAGTGCTGATTGTTGGCTACATACCATTTCAGAGCCATTCCCTGTAGTAGTTCAGGCATGGCTCTGGGAACCAGATTCAAGTTGAGTCCATATGTATCCGCAGACCACTCGACTTGTTCCAAGAATTCTAAAGGCTCCGTGGTGCCGTCGAAGCGAAAGTTCCACTCCCGAACTTGTTTCGCTACCCTCGGGTATTCTTGAGACATAGTCGTCGCCATGTGGTCGCTTATGGACACTCTCCTTGATGGCTGTGGTGCGGGTGTTCCCCATACTGTGTGGCTGGTGTCTCGCGTGCGCGCCGCTGCGCTGATTGCTGGTATACTCAATTGTACGAAGTCAATGTTCGTTGCTCCTCTTGCGTCCGGAACTTGACCGATTTCTTTGGCCGGTGAATATTTGCCATGAATCGCTGCCAATTCCGCAATCCGCGTGCTGTATGGGAGTCTGGATTCGTGAGTGTCTACCCACTCTCCGAATTGTCGACGCATAACGTCCAGTGTGCCACTCAGCTCCACTTGGAATTCTTCTCCATACTTCAGCACTTCATCCTTTTTCAGGTTGTAAACCCACGCGCGAACAATTTTTGTGTCAATATATTTAATGTGTGTATCAATTATCGCAACCACCAACGTTGGGCGCCAGTTGTAACGGACCGTTTTGCTCTGCCGGGCTAAACTCAGTCGAGCTGTGGGTCCGTGCAACAAATTTATATTTTGGTTGCGTTTGCGCTAATTGATAACACGTCTTTGATATATTATTGCACAATGGTTTTCTTTATTTTATTCTTCGCTCGTACAGATTGGTGTTTTGTACCGCGGGTGACGACGGTCACTGAAGCCCCTGGTCAGCTTTGAAGCGTGCACCTGTTCGCGAGAGTTTCGCTTCGGACACTTCACGCACCAGCTAGGTAAATTAGTGGCCCGCCTGCCCGACAGCGACACCATACGGCCCTCTGGTTATTCACCGGGAGACGCTCGTACGCGCGTGCCTAATCACAGGTTTCGCACACTTGTTTTTACCCAGGCACGGATTTGCCTGTCGCTACGCTCCAGCGTGGCTAAGATTGCACTTCTCACCCGATTTCAGGACTCCAATGTCCTGTGTCCTTCGGCGGGTTGCTGATCCTGGTGCGCTGCTGATCCTTCGATGCGCTTGTCGACTTCTGTGTCCGCTTGAGCAGCGTTTCTGCTTTTTTCACTTTTTAGCTTTCCACTCAGCGTTGAGTCTCACTTTTAATTTTGGACTGAGCCCGTTGTGTGCTGCGACGCCCTTTTATAGGCCTGCGTCGCAGCCTTTTGGGGGCGCATATAGCATAAATGTACATTTACATACATTTAATTGCCAATGCTATATGGCTCCTCACAATATAATAACAAGGGAAGGAATAAAACCTAACTTAATAAAAAATAAAAGCCGTTAAAGAATTTCCAATCTCTAAAACTCCAAAAGAAATCAAAAGATTCCTCGGATTATGTGGATTTTGCAGGAAATTCATACCAAATTTTGCAAAAGTTGTGAAACCAATGACTATAAAGCTAAAGAACGGATCTAAAGTCAACGAAAAAGAACTAACATACTAGAAGCCTTTATTAAATTAAAGCTACTCATAACATCAGACCCAATATTGGTATATCCTGATTTTAAGAAAAAAATTCTCACTTTCTACAGACGCTAATAGTTATGCGTTAGAGCAGTTTATCACAAGATCACAAACCAATATGTTACGCTAGTAGAACTTTAAGCGAGATCGAGATAAAATGCTCAGCAATGAAAAATTATTAGCAATAATATATGGGCAACAAAAATTTTCAGATCACAAACCTCTTATATGGCTAAATAACATAAAAGAGCCAAACATGAAGTTACAAAGGTGGAAAATAAAACTAAACGAATTCTATTACGAAATCAAATACATACCAGGCAAAGAAAATTACGTAGCTGATGCACTATCAAGAATTAAAACAGAAGAAAATAACCTACAGAAAATTTCAAGGGGAATGCTCAAGATAGCATAGCAGCGACAATACATAGCGCAAACGAAGATAACCAAAATTGTATTCAAATCACAGAATGATCATTGAATAATTATAATCATCAAATAGAATTCATAAAAGGAAATACTGAAGAAATAAAGAAAATTAGCTATTTTCACAAAACCAAGATTATAATAAATTACATAGAAATGACAACAAAAAAAGCAAAAGAAATCATAAAAGAATATCTTTGTACAAAAAATAGCGTTATATACTTACCAAATGAAGGTGACTACGCAAATTTCCAAAAACAATTTAGAAATAATACAAAGAGATTGGAACACAGAGACACAAAATTTAGCTATGAAATAACACCTGAGGTTTTCAACCCTATAGGAAAATATGTTATTGATTTCTATATGATCAAACTCAAAATACGCTACATTAATAGAAATAAATGGTAAAGATTGGTTAGAAGCAAAAAGAGAATTATTAAAAATATTCAACGAAATGGGAAAACCTTTAGAAATAAAAGCAGACAAAGTCTCAGCATTCATGAGCGCAGCATTAAAAATTTGGTTAGATTCAGAAAATGTTAAAATTGTAATCACAACAAGTAAGAACGGCATATCAGACGTAGAACTATTTCACAAAACAATTAACGAAAAATTAGGAATAATTAATTCGGACACAAACGAGGAAAATAAGTTAACAAAATTCGAAATAATACTTTACACCTATAAGTATAAAACGATACATAGCACTATTGGTAGAACACCAGCAGATATCCTCATTTATGCCGGATCACCAGCATACAATACCCAAATAAATAAAATTTAAAAGATCAACAAACTAAATGAAAAAAGTAAACCTTATTAAATAGATACAAACTATAGAGAAATGCCACTTAGCAAATCAAAAACAACAAATCCATTCAGGAAAACAGGCATAATAAAACAATTAGATAGCAAACACTTCGAAGAAACGAATAGAGGTAGAAAAATAATACATTACAAAACTAAGTTAAAAAAGAAAATAAACAAAAATAAATATGAAACAAACGAAAGTTAAATGTAAATTCACAAAAACAAGAAAAAACTATGAAATAAATTTCATAGAACCAAATGTAATATTAACTTGGAATTTACCCAAAATCACACTTAATCCAAATTGTATACCACAAAAAATTGAAATTTTAGGAAACAACATTATCAACGTAACCAACTGTTCTGTACAATTAAGTATAAGTAATAATTCAACTAAAACAAGGCCGTTAGCATTCGGACAAACTAAAGAACTCATAAGCGAAAATACAAGAACAAGCAATACCTTATTAATCATAAGCCTAACATCAGTAACAAAACAATACCTTTTTAATCATCATCAGTAACAATATTGTCAATAGTAATAATAAGCCATTCTTTTTTCAAATACAAAAATTTACCAAAACAAATAATAATCAGGTATAAGAATGGTGCAGCAACGACACCACCCATCGAAAATGAAGACGAAGCAAACGTGGAAAACGCCAACGACTTAGGGAAGTGCCCTACGCTTGAGGACAATCCAATTTCTAAAGGATGGGGAAGTGACATATCCAAATCACGCAGATCTCTCATATCCACACTCACTGCAACAATGTCAACGCCACATAAACAACGTCAGCATATTTTGTCAACAACAAACCCAACTGTAGCCAGCGATCATAACGCCCCACGCAGATCCCTTATGCAACGTCAGCATATTTCGTCAATAACATACCCAACTGGAGCCAGCGATCATAACGCCAAACGCCTTCGTCAGCATATTTTAACATAAACAATTTTAACATAAACAAAAAGAGTACAAATGAGACCCTCCATAAACCAATCATGAAATAAGACGCAAATGCGAGGTTTCCTTATAGATTAAACCAGTAGCATAAGAATTATATTTGGTACACCAAACTGAACAGACGTGTTTCTGAATAAAGAATTATATTTTTTTAATCAAAACCGTAATCATACTTTCAATTATAAATATTTAAAATCAAAAGGATTTTCAAGTTGCTGCCGAGATTAATTGCTGCAATTGAATTAAATTGCATGTAGTTCTTTTTGGCTACACTAATCAAAACTGTACAAAAGCATTTTCATGGCCCTTCTGGCCTATGCAAATTCACTTACACACACAAACACAAGCAAAAACAAAACAAATAATAACGACGCGATAATAATCTGCACGTGGATCCTCAGGCGATGCAATCATCACTTTTAATATGCAAATCCGAGCTCTTGTGCAGCTAACTAAATTGTATCGCCTTAAAAAAAATTAAAATCGAGGTCCAGTTGCGGATACTTATTGTGATCGAGCCATTCAAATTTGCAAATGCACAATTTGCAAATACTGTAACACGCACGATGTAAAAAACCTTTTTCATTAGGTTGGTTTTAACTGGGCTAAAACTCAGTAGAGCTATGGGTTCGAGCAATAAATTTATATCTGATTGCGAAGCGATAATTAACGACACGTTATTTTCTTATATTTACAAATGATAGTTTTATTTTATAACCGTTGTACATTTGTACTTAAATTTAGTGGGGTTTGAACGGCAGCTTCACCTGTTCTTGGTAACTGCTTCCTTCATAGATTCCACACTCTGACTGACTCCCTCTCATTAGCTGCGACGCCCTTTTTATAGGCATGGTCGCTGGGGTGGTGTGATCTTTGGCAGTCTTTCCCACGGCCTTTTTGCGATCGCTGCACTCTATGGAAATAGGTCAGCGGTTGCCTCACAAACTGTCGCATAGCGTATTTCGACATAATGCGATCGCAGCACTTGATGAGTAGGTCAGCGGTGGCCTCACCGCTGAGGTTGACGTACTCCATGAAATTAGGCCAGCGGTGGCCTCACCGCTGAGGTTGCTGCCCTCTAGTAAAAATACCGCTGATGGCGGCTTGTGGTGGTAGTGCATGTAGTAGTGCATGCAGTCGCATGTGCAGTCGAGTTCGTCATCGACGAATTATGCTGACGCGACGCAAGATTCAATTGTCGTCGTTGCAGTTACTGTGAGGGGCGCATATAGCGTAAGTGTAGTGTAAAACTTCCACTACAGTTGCTGGGTGGGTTGGCAGTTGGGCGGTTCCTCCTCAAGCCGCCATGTGGGCACACAAATACAAAAATCCATAAGAAAAAGTTCCTAAGTGGTGACGATAAAAACCCGGCTATGCGTCTCCTTAACAAAATAAAAATGAAACTGAATACAGAGCAGGCACAACAGCAACAGCAACAAGAATTCAAGTCAAAACAAAACCGGCATCAACAAACACAACACCAGCAAACACAAAGCCATCCGCTACAGCGGGAATGGCAACAAACGCCCAATGGCGGACCATTGCAAACAGCCAATAAGCAACAAGAACTGTGAGGAGCCATAAAGCTTTGGCAATTAAATGTACATAAATATACATTTATGCTATAAGCGCCCCTCACAGTAACTGCATATCAGACCGAAATCCGACCCTGATTGCAGTTGCGGCGAATTCGCTCTCTTTTGCCCTCTCCCTTTCGTGCGCCGGTTGTCAGCCATATGAGCGTGTCTGACACACATGTCCGTTAGGACATGTGCCGTTATAGTGTGAGGAGTTTGGCGAGTGCAATATCGCCATCCATACTCGCACTAACGGCAGACATGGGCTGACGCCAGCAAAAGGGCATTGGAAAATTACCAAAGATCACGCCACCGAGACGATCACGTGATCTTTGGTACAGTCGCGACAAAAGGCTGCGACGCAGGCCTATAAAAAGGGCGTCGCAGCACACAGTCAGTCAGTCAGAGGTCAGTCAGTCAATGTAGAAAATGATAATAAGCGGAAACTCTGCCCAAAACAAATACAGAAGTGTGAAACCAATAGTGAAAACGCAAGAAGGAGAAGCGCGATCGTGTGTGTCAAACAGGACGACACGCAAACAAGGAGCGCCGAAGGATCAACACCACGCCGAAGGACAACGCAGGACATTGGAGTCCTGAAATCGGGTGAGAGGTGGAATCCTTGCCACGCTTGAGCGTAGTGACTGGCAAATCCGTGCCAACTAGTTGAAAGTAAGTGAGTGGTAACCTGTGGTTAGACAACGCTTGTGCGAGTGAATCCTGGTGAATAACCACAGTGCCGTACGGTGTCGCTGTCGGGCAGGCAGAATCACGAATTTACCTAGCTGGTAAATCTCTTGCGAACAGGTGCACTCTTCGAAGCTGAGCAATGTCAAGTCACGAATCCAGACTCCCATACAGCACGCGATTCATGGCAAATATTCACCGGCAAAGGAAATCGATCAAGTTCCGGATGCAAGAGGAGCAACGAACATTGATTTCATCAAATTGAGCGTCCCGGCAATCAGCGCAGCAGCGCGCGCGCGAGACGCCAGCTACACAGTATGGGGAACACCCGCACCACAGCCATCAAGGAGAGTGTCCATAAGCGACCACACGGCGACGACTATGTCCCAAGAATACCCGAGGGTAGCGAAACAAGTTCGGGAGTGGAACTTTCGCTTCGACGGCACCACGGAGCCATTAGAATTTTTGGAACAAGTCGAGTCGTCTGCGGATACGTATGGACTCAACTTGAATCTGGTTCCCCAGAGCCATGCCTGAACTACTACAGGGAATGGCTCTGAAATGGTATGTAGCCAACAATCAACAGTGGACGACATGGGTAACGAAATTCGAACCCCACAGACGTCAGGCTATAAGCGAGCCATTTAAAACGTACATGGTGGAGATGCAGACGCTAATGCGGCTACTGCAGTATACGGCGGGAAAACAATTCCACAAGATATACAACAACAGCCTCCCAGACCTGCGAGCATTCGTCAGGCCAGGTCAATTCCAGAACTTGGCGGAATTGATGCACTTGGCAGCCGAATTTGAGGAACTCGAAGTCGACAGGGAGAAGTTGCGACAACATAAGCCGCATAAGAGAGCAGCACAAGTTACGGCACTCCGCAGCGAATGTACAGAGAGCCTCAGCAGAGACGCATGGAGCCATCACGCCGACACATGGAACCACCACATGATGCGTCAATACCACCATACAGAGCCAGCACCAAGGCAAAACAGGCCAAGATTCATGGTTATAGCGGACAGTGGAGGAACGTACAGCCAAGTATACAACGAGAGGCCCGAAGCAGACTCGAGACCCAGACCAGCCCCGAGGACGAGACCAAGACCAGACCCGAGGGCGAGACGCGACAACACACAAACACAATTATCAACACAGATATGGCCTGCTGATTTTGCGGCCAGGAGGGACACTACGCGAGAGAGTGTACGAATCCCATGATGGATTATTGTTGGATGTGTGGACGTATTGGAGTTCGTACGTCAATATGTTGTCCGTCGGGAAACGAACACCGGCGTCCGCCACCGAGGGACGAGCGGGAGCCGAACAGGACAGCCCCAAGACGATAATCGGCAGCCTGCAGGACGAGGAGCGCAGTTGACAGCGGTCGTGGCAGACTGTCAATACAAGGCTACGATCGATACAGGAGCCACGAGTAGTTTCGTTAGCGAGAAGCTAGCTCGTGGACTGTTCGACGTAGGCCGACGATGCGCAACTGAACGGCGAGTCCGCATGGCAGATGGCCGAAACAGCGGGGTCCAGGAACAAGTAGAGGTGAATATCCGGCTCGGACGGAGCAACATGGATATTGCTCTACTAATACTCCCCGGAATCATAGACGACTTGGATCTCGGATGGGATTTTCTGCCGGCCATGGGAACGGTTTTGGAGTGCGCCGGATTGACGATAAGTATACCTGGGGACGGAATACAAGAGCACCAGGAGGAGAGATTGTCCGTGGCAAAGACAGTCATACCACCAATACATCCGGACGCAGAAATCGATGCATTTCTACGACGAGAATTGGCGGCATTTGAGGCCATAAAGGGAACATCGCCCATTACTGAGCATCGCATTGTCATGAGTGACGACCGCCCAATCAAACAGCGATACTTCCCTAAGAACCCCAAGATGCAAGCAGAAATCAACAAACAAGTGGATGAACTGCTAGCCAAAGGATGCATCGAGCCATCAAAAAGCCCGCACATGCGCACCAATAGTGATGGTACGGAAGAAAATTGGGAAATGGCGCCTCTGCGTGGACTTTAGGCAATTGAACGCCAAGTCCGTAAAAGACGCATACCCTCTACCAAGAGTACACCATATCCTGGACCAGCTGAGAGAGGCTCGGTTCATCACGAGTTTGGACCTCAAGGATGGCTACTGGCAGATCCCGATGGAGAAAGAGAGTCGGGCGAAGACGGCATTCACAGTCCCAGGAAAAGGACTGTTTCAATGGAAGGTAATGCCATTTGGACTCCATTCGGCACCAGCTACGTTCCAGAGAGCCCTCGACCGCGTGATTGGACCCGAAATGATGCCACATGCATTCGCATACCTGGACGACATCATAGTGATCGGGAAAACACGCGAGGAACACATGGACAATTTAAGAGAAGTGTTCCGACGGCTGAGAGCAGCGAATCTGAGGATCAACGTGGAGAAGTGCGACTTCTTCAAACAAGAGTTGAAATACCTCGGTCACCACGTCACGGAAGATGGAATCCGCACTAACCCAGAGAAAGTAGCTGCTATCGCCGAACTGAGGCCCCTGGAAACGTCAAAGAACTACGGCAATACTTGGAGTGGCATCCTGGTACAGGCGTTTCGTACCAGATTTCGCCACTACTGTACATTCACTAAACTGCACTGATTAAAAATGGCACGAAATGGGAATGGACCGGAGAGTATCAGGAAGCTTTCGAAAATGTGAAGTCAAAGCTGACACAATCACCTGTGTTGGCATGCCCAGATTTCTCAAGGCCATTTTGCTTGCAGACGGATGCTAGCAATTATGGCTTGGGAGCGATATTGACCCAAAACTCAGAGAAGGGTGAACGGGTCATATCGTATGCAAGCAGATCCTTAAATGGTGCGGAGCGCAACTACTCTGCGACCGAAAAGGAGTGCCTTGCAATAATCTGGGGCATAAGGAAGCTGCGACCTTACTTGGAAGGATACCACTTCACCGTCATCACGGATCATATGGCGCTGAAGTGGCTCAACTCCATCGAAAGCCCCTCAGGCAGAATTGCGCGATGGGCACTGGAATTGCAACAATTTGATTTCGACATCAAATATAGGAAAGGAAACCTGAATATTGTGGCAGATGCCCTATCCCGACAACCTCTGAAGGAGACATGCCTGAGAGTCTCAACTGTGGAAGACGCAATGGACCAAGCGAATAAAGACTGCCACTGGATCCAAAAGATGCGAACGGCCATAACAAAAAATCCCAGAAACGTTATACAGGCACATCCCTCATCGAGCTGGAACTGAGGATGTAGCAGCCTGGAAATTGTGTGTGCCAACGAGCAAGCGGACACAGGTTTTAAGCGAGAACCACAACACCGCCGCCGCAGGTCAAACGGGTAGTAGAAAAACAATAGCCCGAGTAGCAACGCGCTACTATTGGCCAGGCTTATACAGAGACGTGAGAGCATATGTTAAACAATGTGAAATATGCCAACAATATAAGACAAGTCAATTGGCCGCGGCAGGACACATGCTAACCCAGATACCTGAAGAGCCGTGGAGCACGGTATGTGCGGACTTCGTGGGACCATTACCGAGGTCCAGCCATGGGAACACGATGCTGTTGGTATTCGTAAACCGCTTCTCGAAGTGGACCGAAATGGTGCCACTTAGAAGCGCTACAACAGCAGCACTGCAAAAGGCCTTCAGGGAGAGGATTCTGGCACGGTTCGGAGTGCCAAAGGTGTTAATAACGGACAACGGCACACAGTTTACCAGCAGGGCGTTTAAAAATTTCCTGGAGGAGATGGGAATTAAACATCAATTCACTGCGCCGTACACGCCACAGGAAAACCCAACGGATCGAGCTAACCGGACAGTGAAAACAATGATCGCCCAGTTCGCAAAGAACAATCAAAGACGCTGGGATGAGGCGTTACTGGAGCTGACACTGGCAGTCAACACCAGCGTCTCGAGCACGACCGGATACAGCGCTGCCTTCATCACACAGGGCCGAGAGCCGAGGCTGCCGAAAGCGTTGTTCGATGAAGTGGCGATCGGTACGGGTCAAGTAAGCCAAACGCCGAACGAAAATGAAAATAAGTTGAAAGACATTTTCGAAATTGTTCGGCGAAGCTTGGAAAAGGCCTCTCAAGACCAGGCAAGGCACTACAACCTTCGTCGCAGGCAATGGAGCCCCAAAATCGGAGATAGGGTGTGGGTGAAATTACACCACCTATCGAATGCGGCGGAGGGATTCGCAGCCAAGCTCGCACCGAGATACGGCGGCCCGTACCAAATCATAGATTTCACGTCACCGGTGATCTGCAAGCTGAGGAGCTCGGCAGACAAACGGATACGGACGGCACACGTGAGCGACTTGAAGCCACACAGCAAGGTGACGGGTGAGTTCCCAAATCCCCAAAATTAAAAAGGGGGAAGATAAGTGTGACTCCAAAAACTAAAATTGGACTCACACTTATACACCTAAACATAACAATAAATAAATATATATATAATTATATATATATACATAAAACTAAAACAAAACAAAAAAACAATAATAAGAATAACAATAAGAAATATAAATATTACCGAATGTGCATAGAGCACACGCCGATTGCTGTAAAAGTGAACAACAGCTAATGCTGAGAGAGAGAATGGCCATGACCCACTCCAGAGTTCACTGTTGGAATCAAGGGCAGTGACCGCCGAAAGCGTTATGCTTACCGCTGACATAGAAAAAGCAACAATGCTTGCACTATCGAGAGCGCAAGCGCAGCAGCTGCTCAAAACAGTTAGCTCGCCTCTTTGACAGAAAGCGACAGCAAGAACGCTTGCACTATGGAGAACACAAGTGCAAAGACCGCCGAAAACGTTTTGCTCGCAATATTGAGAGCGCAAGCAGCACACACTGAAAAACGTTTCGCTCGCCGCTTTGGCGGAAATAGGCAACAACAATGCTTGCACTATTGAGAGCGCAAGCACAGCGACCGCTGAAAACGTTTCGCTCGCCGCTTTGGCGGAAATAGGCAACAACAATCGCTTGCACTATGGAGCGCACAAGTGCAACGACTGACAAAAACGTTTTGCTCGGCGTCTAGCAAGAGCATTTTTTGATACTAGTGTAGAGGCGTGCACAGAGAAAATCCAGTAAGAACTGCACTGGTGCGGGTGCGTGGGAAACAAAACCATGCACCGTTGGTTAGTCACCAACTCTAGTGCAGGTACTTGCACGCCGGGATACCGTATGGTTAGTCACGCTCACTAGTGTCGAGACGTGCATCGGCCGATAGAACGCCAACCCAATGGATAAGGGACGCGAGCGCACACACCCACACAAAAGGGTATATAATGAGCCGCAATCATGCACAACTTCACAACTTCAGTCGGCAATCAAAGGTGATAAGAATGGACGAACAAAACCCAACACCTCACGGCGGCCAAGCCGCCTCCAGTGGTCACTGCCAGTCGCGCCCAAACCTCGTGCAAAGCCCAGCGGCGCTGGACCTCTGCACGGGAGAGGAGCGGGCCCGACCGTGCGCATGGCCACTGGACGGCGTTCACTGTGACCACGCGGCCGCGTGGTTCGCGTAGTGCGCGTGATGCGCGTGAGACGGTTGGTGCGCGTAATCCGCGTGCCAATACGATTGCCGACTCCAGGTCAACAGGACAAGGAAACAGACGACGAGGAGACGACGCATGAGTAGCGACGGACGACGAGGGAGACGACGCATGAGTAGCGACGGACAACGATGGAGACGACGGTCCCTACGCGCCCTACGGCGACTCAAATCGACGAGGACGGGCACAATGGGGATGGCGGTATCCAGCAGAACAGTCGCGGCTGGATAGTGGAAGTCTTCCACTGCCGAAGAAAGGGGGAGTGTGAGGAGCCATATAGCTTTGGCAATTAAATGTACATAAATATACATTTATGCTATATGCGCCCCTCACAGTAACTGCATATCAGACCGAAATCCGACCCTGATTGCAGTTGCGGTCTCTTTCGTTCGCAGGTTGTCAGCCATATGAGCCTGTCTGACACACATGTCCATTAGGACATGTGCTGTTATAGTGTGAGGAGTTTGGCGAGTGCAATATCGCCATCCATACAGCAAAGTGGCAGTGGAAAATTACCAATGATCACGCCACCGAGACGATCACGTGATCTTTGGTACAGTCGCGACAAAAGGCTGCGACGCAGGTCTGTAAAAAGGGCGTCGCAACACACAACAGGGGTCAGTCATTTTGAAGAGTCAGTCAATTAAAAAGTCATAACAGAAGTGGAGACTGCCAAAACAAGAGCAGAAAAGTGAAACCCAAGTGAAAACGCAAGAACAACGTGGAGAAGCGAGATCGTGGGTGTCAAACAGGACGACACACAATCAAGGAGCGCCGAAGGATCAACACCACGCCGCCATTGTCAAATATATATATCAAGACCCACGTGTTATCAATTGTCGCATAGCACAAATATAAATTTGTTGCACGGACCCACAGCTCGGCTGGGTTTTAGCCCGGCATAAGCTAAACGGTCCGTTACAACATGCACATGAGTCCAATGCTTTTGCTATGCATAGCAATTCGTAAAAGATTCATCAAATGATCAACCTTCTAATGGCCATGGTGACAAATAACAAGCAATAAACCAATCTCACAACTTAACAATAAACTAACAATAGTAGATTACTAAACTATTTCGTCTTTTTCGTGCCATAAAAATTATTTTTTAAAGAATACATATAGAACGACTGACTTCGTGAATGACAATTGAAATAACCAATAAATTAGCAACGCGAATGTAGTTAGACTTGATAGTAAATAGAAAATATAATAAATTAGTCAATTAATAGGAGAGACATGCCAGCCTCACACGTCAGGGGAGAACGCGATTGCACTGTGATCAGCTAACGAAAGCTGATCCGTCGTAGTCGCGGACCGTTCTATGCGCTAAGAGAAAAAGCATTGGTGTGGGTGGTGCTCTGATCTATTGTCATGCGCAATAAATATGGAGCCGGACCATACCAAGAGAGTCCATTCATTATATGAATGGAAAGCGACTATTAGAATGGCAATTCCCTTTGACAAATACTGACATAACTGATGTTTGGACAAATAAGGATTTACAATTAAGGGTAGCACAATATATTAAGCCTAACATCCCGGCTATAAAAGGGATGTAATTAGTATTAGGAGGAGGGTGCCACCGCGCTCATTTAGAAATGTAAAATTTCATTTATCTCAATAAAGTACAGATATTGAAGACATTAAAATACTCAATAAAATACTTAATCTCAGCCGTACAGTGTACACGGCGAACAAAAATACACATTATAAAAAATTAGCAATCATCTTTCGGTAGAATTTTTTACAATTTAAATATAGTTTAGTATACTACGGCAGCATATGCTTTCTCAGAGGCGTCACAAAATCCATGAAGCTCAATGGCTGTAAGACCCTTGCTTCCAATCCACCGCGGAATCCGTATACTTGTTAAGGCTGCCAGCCTTGCAAAGTTGCGCCAAATGTCTGCCAAGCCCTTTTCCAGTTCTGCGTCCCACTTGAGGGATATTTTCCATAGTTCCTGCATGAAACATTTTCCTTGTAATGTTACCGGAGTTAGCCATCCTAGTGGGTCAAATATCCTTGCTAGTTGAGAAAGCACCGAACGCTTTGAAATATGACACAAGTGCGGTACTTTTACGCTGAACGTAAAATCGTCTCTGGCTGGGTCCCAAAGCAATCCCAATGTTTTTATTGACTCGTCCTTTGTTATTTCGATTTTTTCCGACTTATTTGTGTTTGTTATGGATGCAATTATCTTCTGATTGTTGGAGACCCATTTGCGTAGATGCATTCCTCCTTTCTACAAGACAGTTCTTATCTTTTGTTGGATCGCAGTGCAGTCTTCTATCGTGTTGGCTCCAGTCATTAAATCATCCATGTAGAAATTCTTTTTTATAATGTGCGTTAACTTTTCATCATCTTTGCAGTACAAGTCCGCCAGATGATGTAATGAACGCACTGCTAGATATGGTGCGGCTGATGACCCATACGTTACGGTTGTCAATTTAAATTCTTTGATTGACTCCTTTGGATTCTCTCTCCAAACTATGTATTGGTATTCCTGATCAATTGGCGTTATTTTGATCTGACGATACATTTTTTCCACATCTGCTGTCATCACATATCGCCACATGCGCCAGCTGGATAAAATCTCAAAAATGTCCCTTTGAATTTTGGGACCGATTGACATTGCGTCGTTTAGGCTACGACCACATGTGGCTTTTGCTGACGCATCAAAATCACCGCCTGGTGCGGCAGATAGTATTTGCCTTTGCCTGCTGTGTTTACTGGCACCATATGCCCGAGCTGCAGGTACTCTTTCATGAAGTTCTTGTATTCCTGGTAGAGTATTTGGTTCTTTTTAAATTTGTTCTCCATTTGCAGTAGTCTTGCTACTGCTTGCTTACGAGAGTCTCCCAATTCAATGGTGCTATGAAATGGTATTGAGACTATTAGTCGTTCATCTTTATCTACTGATAATAATTTGCTGGTAATAATTTTCACAATGCAAATTTTCTTCCGTTACATCGGCGTCTTCTTTTTCTAGTTCCCAGAAGCGCTCCAGATCATCAATGTTTACAGTTGAGGTCGCTGTTATGATTTTCTTTGGCGGTGCTTGGGCAATATTTCCGGAAACTATCCATCCGAATCGTGTTTTTTGTCCAAGCGCTCCATTAATAGTCCTGACTTGACCCATCATTATTAAGGGAATTAAGTCCACACCAATGACCATGTCTACTCTACTAGGCATGTTGTGAGGAGCCATATAGCGTTGGCAAGTAAATGTATGTAAATATACATTTATGCTATATGCGCCCCTCACAGTAACTGCACATCAGATCGAATTCCGACCCTGAGTGCAGTTGCGGCGAATTCGCTCTCTTTCGCCCCTCTCTTTCGTGCGCAGGTTGTCAGCCATATAAGTGTGTACGACACATGTCCGTTAGGACATGTGCCGTTATAGTGTGAGGAGTTTGGCGAGTGCAATATCGCCATCCATACTCGCACTAACGGCAGACATAGGGCTGGCGCCAGCGAAAAGGTAGTGGAAAATTACCAAAGATCACGCCACCGAGAAGAGCACGTGATCTTTGGTACAGTCGCGACACGGCTGCGACGCAGGCCTATAAAAGGGGCGTCGCAGCACACAGCGGTCTCTGAGTCTAAATGTAAAAGTGAGACGCTGCCAAAAATTAAGTTCAGTAGAAAATCAGAATCATAAGCAGAAACGCTGCCCAACAAGAAATTGAAAGTGAGACGCGGCCGAAATTCAAACGGAGTCAAACATAAAAATCTAAAAGTGAGACTTTATCAAGTCAGTCTCGAATCAAAAGTCATCGAAGGACCAACACCGCACCAAGGCCCAGCAACCCGCCGAAGGACACAGGACATTGGAGTCCTGAATTCGGGTGAGAAGCGCAATCCTTGCCACGCTTGAGCGTAGCGACAGGCAAACCGTGCCTGGGTAAAACAAGTGTGCGTAACCTGTGATTAGGCAGCGCGAGTACGAGCGAATTCTGGTGAATAACCAGAGTGCCGTACGGTGTCACTGTCGGGCAGGCGAGCCACTAAATTACCCAACTGGTGCGTGAAGTGTCTGAAGCGAAACTCTCGCGAACAGGTGCACGCTTCAAAGCTGACCAGGGGCTCCAGTGGACCATCGTCACCCCGCGGTGCAAAGCAGCAATCTGTACGATCAAATAATAAGAATCAAATAAAGACAACCATTGTGCAAGAATATACCAACTACGTGTTATCAATTTACGCAAACGCAACCAAATTATAAATTTGTTGCACGGACCCACAGCTCGACTGAGTTTAGCCCGGCAGAGCAAAAAGGTCCGTTACAACTGGCGCCCAACTTTGGTGGTTGCGAAATTGATAAACACAGTATATATATATTGACATAAAATGGTGCGCGCGTGGATTTATAACCTCAAGAAAGAGGAAGTGCTAAAATACGGAGCGGAATTCGAGGTGGAACTGAGTGGGAATCTGGACGCCATGCGTCGGCAATTTGGAGAGTGGGTGGACACTCACCAAGCCAGACTCCCCTATAGCACGCGGATTGCAGAATTGGCAGCCATCCATAGCAGAACATCACCGGCCAAAGAGATAGGCAAAGTTGCAGATGTGAAAGATACGACGACATTCGACTTCACACAGCTAAGCGTCCCAGCAATCAGCGCAGCAGCGCGCACGCGAGACACCAGCCACACAGTATGGGGAACACCCGCACCACAGCCATCAAGGAGAGTGTCCATAAGCGACCACACGGCGACGACTATGTCTCAAGAATACCCGAGGGTAGCGAAACAAGTTCGGGAGTGGAACTTTCGCTTCGAGGGCACCACGGAGCCTTTAGAATTCTTGGAACAAGTCGAGTGGTCTGCGGATACATATGGACTCAACTTGAATCTGGTTCCCAGAGCCATGCCAGAACTGCTACAGGGAATGGCCCTGAAGTGGTACGTTGCGAACAATGAACACTGGACGACATGGGTAAGTTTCGTCCAAAGTTTTCAAGAGTATTTCCTGCCAAGGGATTACTTTGAAAACTTAAGAGACGAAGTCACCCACAGACGTCAGGCTATAAACGAGCCATTTAAAACATACATGGTGGAGATGCAGACGCTAATGCGGCCACTGCAGTATACGGCGGGAAAACAACTGCATAAAATATATAACAACAGTCTCCCAGACCTACGAGCATACGCAAGGCCAGGTCAATTCCAGAACTTGGCGGAATTGATGCACTTGGCAGCCGCATTTGAGGAACTCGAGGTCGATAGGGAGAAGTTGCGACAGCAA
Organism: Drosophila tanythrix; assembly: GCA_035043275.1. Taxonomy (NCBI): domain Eukaryota; kingdom Metazoa; phylum Arthropoda; class Insecta; order Diptera; family Drosophilidae; genus Drosophila; species Drosophila tanythrix. The sequence continues at coordinate 14,727 of JAWNNC010000474.1, read as the reverse complement.
AGCCGCGTAGAGGAGCCCAGTTACAGCACTCCACAGCGAATGCACAGAGAGCCTCAGCAGAGACGCTTGGAGCACACGGACTATAACACTCCACAGCGAATGCACAGAGAGCCTCAGCAGAGACGCGTGGAGCACACAAACTACAACACTCCACAGCGAATGCACATGGAGCCTCTACAGAGACGTATGGAGCCATCACACCGACACGCGGAACCACCACAGATGCGTCAATACCATCACACAGAGCCAGCACCAAGGCAAAACAGGCCAAGATTCATGGCCATGGCAGACAGTGAGGGAACGTACAGCCAAGTACACAACGAGAGGGCTGAAGCAGACTCGAGACCGAGACCAGCCCCGAGGACAAGACCGAGACCAGCCCCGAGGGCAAGACACGACAACACACAAACACACATTAACAACCCAGATATGGCCTGCAGATTTTGCGGCCAGGAGGGACACCGCGCAACAGAGTGCACAAATCCCATGATGGATTATTGTTGGATGTGTGGACGTATTGGAGTTCGTACGTCAATGTGTTGTCGGTCGGGAAACGAACACCGGCGTCCGCCACCAAGGGGCGAGCGGGAGCCGAACAGGACAGCCCCAAGACGCTAATCGGCAGCCTGCAGGACGAGGGAGCGCAGTTGACAGCGGTCGTGGAGATCGGCAACTGTCAATACAAGGCTACGATCGATACAGGAGCCACGAGTAGTTTCGTTAGCGAGAAGCTAGCTCGTGGACTGTTCGACGTAGGCCGACGATGCGCAACTGCACGGCGAGTCCGCATGGCAGATGGCCGAAATAGCGGTGTCCAGGAACAAGTAGAGGTGAATATCCGGCTCGGACGGAGTAACATGGATATCGCTCTACTTATACTCCCCGGAATCATAGACGATTTGGTTCTCGGATGGGATTTTCTGTCGGCCATGGGAACTGTTTTGGAGTGCGCCGGATTGACCATAAGTATACCTGGGAACGGAATACAAGAACACCAGGAGGAGAGATTGTCCGTGGCAAAGACAGTCATACCACCAATACATCCGGACGCAGAAATCGATGCATTTCTACGACGAGAATTGGCGGCATTTGAGGCCATAAAGGGAACATCGCCCATTACTGAGCATCGCATTGTCATGAGTGACGACCGACCAATCAAACAGCGATACTTCCCTAAGAACCCCAAGATGCAAGCAGAGATCAACAAACTAGTGGATGAACTGCTAGCCAAAGGATGCATCGAGCCATCAAAGAGCCCGCACAGCGCACCAATAGTGATGGTACGAAAGAAAACAGGGAAATGGCGCCTCTGCGTGGACTTTAGGCAACTGAACGCCAAGTCCATAAAAGACGCATATCCCCTCCCAAGAGTGCACCACATCCTGGACCAGCTAAGAGAGGCGCGGTTCATCACGAGCCTGGACCTCAAGGATGGCTACTGGCAGATACCGATGGAGAAGGAAAGTCGAGCGAAGACGGCATTCACGGTCCCAGGAAAAGGACTGTTTCAATGGAAGGTAATGCCATTTGGACTCCATTCGGCACCAGCTACTTTCCAGAGAGCCCTCGACCGCGTGATTGGACCCGAAATGATGCCACATGCATTCGCATACCTGGACGACATCATCGTGATCGGGAAAACACGCGAGGAACACATGGATAATTTGGGAGAAGTGTTCCGACGGCTGAGAGCAGCGAACCTGAGGATCAACGTGGAGAAGTGTGACTTCTTCAAACAAGAGTTGAAATACCTCGGTCACCACGTCACGGAGGATGGAATCCGCACTGACCCCGAGAAGGTAGCTGCCATCGCCGAGCTGAAGCCACCGGGAAATGTAAAGGAACTGCGGCAATACTTGGGAGTGGCATCCTGGTATAGGCGGTTCGTACCAGATTTCGCCACAACGGTACACCCACTAAACGCGCTGCTCAAGAAGGGAACCAAGTGGGAATGGACCGGAGAGCGACAGGAAGCTTTCGAAAAGGTAAAGGCAAAGCTGACACAATCACCGGTGTTGGCATGCCCAGATTTCTCCAGGCCATTTTGCTTGCAAACAGATGCTAGCAATTATGGCTTGGGGGCGATACTGACCCAAAACTCAGAGAAGGGTGAACGGGTCATATCGTATGCAAGCAGATCCTTAAATGGTGCGGAGCGCAATTACTCTGCGACCGAAAAGGAGTGCCTTGCAATAATCTGGGGCATAAGGAAGCTGCGACCTTACTTGGAGGGATACCACTTCACCGTCATCACTGATCACATGGCACTAAAGTGGCTGAACTCCATCGAAAGCCCCTCAGGCAGGATTGCGAGATGGGCACTGGAGCTGCAACAATTTGATTTCGACATCAAATACAGGAAAGGAAACCTAAATATTGTTGCAGATGCCCTATCTCGACAGCCCCTGAAGGATACATGCCGCCGGATCTCAACGGTGGAAAACGCGATGGACCAAGCAAACAAAGACTGCCCCTGGATCCAAAAGATGCGAGCCACCATTGACAAGAATCCCAGAAAGTTTCCAGATTATATGGAGGAATCTGGAAACTTATACAGGCACATCCCTCATCGAGCTGGAACGGAGGATGTAGCAGCCTGGAAATTGTGTGTGCCAACGGGCAAGCGTACACAGGTTCTAAGCGAGAACCACAACACCGCCGCCGCAGGACACACGGGGAGTAGGAAAACAATAGCCCGAGTAGCAGCGCGCTACTATTGGCCTGGCTTATATAGAGATGTTAGAGCATACGTGCAAAAATGCGAAACATGCCAACAATATAAGCCAAGTCAATTGGCCGCGGCCGGACACATGCTCACCCAAATTCCAGAAGAGCCGTGGAGCACGGTATGTGCGGACTTCGTGGGACCATTGCCGAGGTCCAGCCATGGAAACACGATGCTACTAGTATTTGTAGACCGCTTCTCGAAGTGGACCGAGATGGTGCCACTTAGAAGCGCTACAACGGCATCGCTGCAAAAGGCCTTCCGGGAGAGGATTCTGGCACGGTTTGGAGTGCCAAAGGTTTTAATCACGGACAACGGCACACAATTTACCAGCAGGGCGTTTAAAAATTTCCTCGAGGAGATAGGAGTTAAACACCAATTTACTGCACCATACACGCCACAAGAGAATCCAACGGAGCGAGCTAACCGGACGGTGAAAACAATGATCGCCCAGTTCGCAAGGGACAATCAAAGACGCTGGGATGAGGCGTTACCGGAGCTGACACTGGCAGTCAACACGAGCGTCTCGAGCACGACTGGATACAGCGCTGCCTTCATCACACAAGGCCGGGAGCCAAGGCTGCCGAAAGCTTTATTCGATGAAGTGGCAATAGGTACGGGCCAAGTAAGCCAAACGCCGAACGAAAATGAAAATAAGCTGAAAGACATTTTCGAAATTGTTCGGCGAAGCTTGGAAAAAGCCTCTCAAGATCAGGCGAGGCACTACAACCTTCGCCGCAGGCAATGGAGCCCCAAAATTGGAGATAGAGTGTGGGTGAAATTACACCATCTATCGAATGCGGCGGAGGGATTCGCAGCCAAGCTTGCACCAAGATACGGCGGCCCATATCAAATAATAGACTTCAAATCTCCGGTGATCTGCAAACTGAGGAACTCGGCGGACAAGCGGATACGAACGGCACACGTGAGCGACTTGAAGCCACACAGCAAGGCGACGGGTGAGTTCCCAGATCCCCAAAATTAAAAAGGGGGGAAGATAAGTGCGACTCCAAAAACTAAAATTGGACCCACACTTATACACCGAAAATATAACACTAAATAAATATATATATATTTACATATATATATAAACATAACAAAACAAAAGTACACCAAAATATAACAAAAAAAATATATATAAATATTAAATCGCCAAAAAGCCCTGAACGCAGCGAAGAGATAACACTAAATAAATATATATATATTTATATATATATATAACATAACTAAAACAAAAATTACACCACACCGTAATAAGAATAACACAAAAAAAAAATAAATATTAAACAACCAAAAGCCCTGAACGCAGCGAATGTGCAGAGAGCACACGCAAATTGCGGTACAAGTGAACAACAGCTGATGCTGAGAGAGAGGATGGCCATGACCCACTCCAGAGTTCACTTAGGGAAGTAAGGGCAGTGACCGCCGAAAGCGTTACGCTTACCGCTGACAATAGAACAGCTAGCTCGCCGCGGTTACAAAAAGCGACAACAAAACGCTTGCACTAAGAGGAGAACAAAAGTGCACCGACCGACTAAAACGTTCTGCTCACACTAATTGGGAGAACAAGTGCAAAGACCACCGAAAACGTTTCGCTCACCGCTTTGGCGGAAATATGCAACAACAATGTTTGCACTACGAAGAGCGCAAACGCAGCAACAGCCGAAAAACGTCTCGCTCACCGCTGTGGCGGAATTCTGCAACAACAATGTTTGCACTAGGAAGAGCGCAAACGCAGCAACAGCCGAAAAACGTCTCGCTCACCGCTGTGGCGGAATTCTGCAACAACAATGTTTGCATTATGAAGAGCGCAAACGCAACGACCACCAACAACAGTGTATGACACTAGTGCAGAGGCGGGCACAGAGAAATCCAGCAACAACTACACAAGGATACCGTTGATTAGTCACGCACACTAGTGTCGAGACGTGCATCGGCCAATAGAACACCAACCCAATGGAGAAGGGACGCGAGCGCACACACCCACACAAAAGGGTATATAATGCGCCGCAGATATGCACAACTTGACAGTCGGCAATCGAGGGTGACCAGAATGGACGCACAAAATCCAACACCTCACGGCGGCTAAGCGGCCTCCAGTGGTCACTGCCGGTCAGGCTCAAACCCCTGGATGCAACCCAGCGACGCTGGAGCTCTGCACCAAGGCGGAGCCGGAATGACCGTGCGAAGGGCCGCTGGACGGCGTTCACAGCGACCACGCGGCCGCGTGGTTCGCGTAGTGCGCGTGATGCGCGTGAGACGGTTGGTGCGTGTAGTCCGCGTGTCAATACGATTGTCGACTCCAGGTCAACAGGATCCTCGAGGGGATCAACCCAGAGGGGATCCGGGAACATTTCCCCGAGCTGCCGTCGACCCCGAGCTGGACGAGTCCGCCGCACGATTCGCGGGGCCGCGACCGCGTGCGGACTCAATCGACGCAGACGACGCGGGAGCAGAAGTGGACGACGAGGGAGACGACGCGGGAGTAGCGCCGAACGACGATGGAGACGGTCCCTACGCGCCCTACGACGACTCAAATCGACGAGGAAGGGCACAACGGGGATGGCGGTATCCAGCAGAACAGTCGCGGCTGGAAGGTGGAAGTCTTCCACTACCGAAGAAAGGGGGAGTGTGAGGAGCCATATAGCGTTGGCAATTAAATGTATGTAAATATACATTTATGCTATATGCGCCCCTCACAGTAACTGCACATCAGATCGAATTCCGACCCTGAGTGCAGTTGCGGCGAATTCGCTCTCTTTCGCCCTCTCTCTTTCCTGCGCAGGTTGTCAGCCATATAAGCGTGTCTGACACACATGTCCGTTAGGACATGTGCCGTTATAGTGTGAGGAGTTTGGCGAGTGCAATATCGCCATCCATACTCGCACTAACGGCAGACATGGGCTGGCGCCAGCGAAAAGGTAGTGGAAAATTACCAAAGATCACGCCACCGAGAAGAGCACGTGATCTTTGGTACAGTCGCGACAAAAGGCTGCGACGCAGGCCTATAAAAGGGGCGTCGCAGCACACAGCGGGCTCTCAGTCGATAAAATTAAAAGTGAGACTCAGACTCTCAGTCCAAAATCAAAAATCAATTAAATCGCTGCCGAAACGAAAACTAAAACGTTGAGTAGAAAATCAGAAACATAAGCAGAAACGCTGCCCAACAAGAAAACAAAAGTGAAACAACAAGCGCGACATAAGGAAAACGTGTGTCCAACGAGACGACACACACACACCGCTTCGAAGGATCCCCGCACGTCGAAGGACCAGCACCGCGCCAAGGATCAACAACCCGCCGAAGGACACACAGGACATTGGGGTCCTGAAATCAGGTCAGGGGTGCAATCCTTGCCACGCTTGAGCGTAGCGACAGGCCAATCCGCGCCTAGGCAAAATTGAGTGTGCGAGCCTGTGATTAGACAGTGTGGGTACGAGCGAAATTTGGTGAATAACCAGAGTGCCGTACGATATCGCTGTCGGGCAGGCGTGCCAACAATTTACCTAGCTGTGCGTGAAATATCTGAAGCGAAACTCTGGCGAACAGGTGCGCGTCTCAACACTGACCAAGGGCTTCAGTGGACTGTCGTTCCCCGCGGTGCAAAGCAGCAATCTGTACGATCAAATAATAAGAATCAAATAAAGACAACCATTGTGCAAGAATATACCAACTACGTGTTATCAATTTACGCAAACGCAACCAAATTATAAATTTGTTGCACGGACCCACAGCTCGACTGAGTTTAGCCCGGCAGAGCAAAAAGGTCCGTTACAATGTTAAAGTTTGGATCAGCTAAAGTGCAATTTTTCCAGTCAGTATTGATATCCATATCAATCCTCTTGCTGGGGAGTGCTCTTTGCAACTTGGGAAGTACTAGCGCCGTTGTTTTTGCCTTGAAACTACTTGAAAATCGAGGTTTTATTTCAAGTGTCACACTGTGTTTTGCCAGTTCCACGCCGTTTGAAACTATTCCTTGTATTTCCACTTTCTCCTTGTTTTTCTTCAGCCTTAGAAGCTGCGCTGCCTCTTCTGATATCAGGGTGCGCTGCGATCCTCCATCCATCAATGCTCGAAGTTGCTCGTAGTTTCCATTGGCACTTCTTATGTTGACAACAGCTGTGGCCAACAGTGTTTCCTGTCCTTTATTTTGTTTAAGCCAGTTCACACTCTCCTTTTTTGTTTCTTCATGTAACAAAGTATTGTGGTGCTTGTTACATTGCTGGCATCTCCAGTCCTTTCTGCATTCCGCCATAGCATGAGTCCCCAAGCAACGGAAGCATAAATGTTGAATTTTTACAAATTCCTTTCGTTTGTTTAAATTTGCTGCTTTAAGTTTTTGACATCTGTTTATGTCGTGCCCGCTTATCGTACAAAATCGTCAAGTTCTCTGTTGACGGTGCGTTGTCTCTTTAACCACGTTTTTCTGTACTGAATCCACCGCATGGTATAGCTGATTGATGAACTTTTGTACGTCCTCCAGAGATTGGATCTCGCTGTTTTTCGTTTTAACATGTTGCTCGTACTGCTGCAGCGCCTCTGTCGAAAATCGTCGAAGAAGGATTTGGGCGAAGATAACATCTGCGGAATTGCCAATTTTCGACTTTTCCTTTATGATATATATACTTTCCGTTGCCACATCTAGGAATTTGCGGATCCTCTCCTCTGAATCGCATCTTAATGGTTCCAATTCCAATAACGTGTTCAGCCGGTCAGCGAAAATCTTTCTATTATTTTCGTAGCGGTTGCACAACAGATTCCATGCCTTTTGGTAGTTTGCTGCTGAGCCAATCAGTAAATGGCTTACCATTGTGGATGCTTCTCCTTTCAGGCATGATCTCAAGTGATTCAGCTTTATTGTGTCGCTGATGTCCTCTCGATCAAGTATTATTTCGGTGAATAGGCCAAAAAAGTTTGGCCATTCCTTGGCATTACCATTAAAATGAGGCATGTCAACCTTTGGAGCTTCTTGCCTGGGATGCTCTTGTGTTGATGTAGATGGCAAATCCGACAATTCTATATCGATGTCCCCTTTTAAGCATTCCGCATTGAACATTAGCTCTTCAATGTCATCCGAGCATGTCCATGATTTGTCTTCCATTTCCAACGTCTTTATAATTTTCTCAATCGTCCTCATACGGACGTCCAGCATATTCTTAATTTTTTGCAGCTCCTTTCTTGCTGGATTAGCCAACCGTTTTTGGGCGATTTCCATTTCTTCCCGTAGAGCGGCTAGGCGCATCTCTAATTTATCAAAATTAGGGTCTTTTGGCTTCGCCGAACGATCCGTTTGAAAAGCCTCCTCGTTGGATGACGCCAACATTTCCTCCTCCATAGCTTCCTGCGATGTTGAGGGTTCCCTTGCGGATAAAACCATCTTCTCCTCTGGTTTCACTTGCGTCTCCTTACTTTTATATAATGTGACTTCAGCTATGGTTGACTCGAATATTTTTTTTTTTAAATAATCGTGTTCGAAAGATGCGAGCTTCACTAACTTCGAGTTATTTAACCGAAACTAGGTTAAAATCTTCTCGAACGATGTCGTACTTGCACTTTGGCTGATTAGTTTTTGCACTTGCTCTCTGAGTTTGACTTGAGCCTTCTTGAGTTCCATTTGTTTGTCCGACATCATAATCACTTTTTTCAGTTTTTTTTTTAAAACAACGAACTCTGAACGCGGCGCGAAGTTCAATTTATACAGATTACGTATAGTGTAAAACTGTATTTCCAGACTCGACGATTAGTTTCGAACTCTGGACACGGTTTCGAAGGACCGAAATGTTTGAGACACGTATAGTGTGAAATCAAACGAGCGGAGTCGACGATTAGTTTCGAACTCCCTGCTCTGACGAGCAAGCCCTTTATTTATACACAATTCTTAAATCTAAATACATATATAGAAATATATTATGCAGCCGTTTGTAAGGCGACCGCATTGGTCTCTTATCGAGTGCGGCCGTTTGTAAGACGACCGTATTGGTTTATTTTCGAGTGCGGCCGTTTGTAAGACGCCCGCTGTCTCACTCCATCGTGTGCAGCGACTGCAATATTTGTCCCATGCCCTCTTGAACTCTAAAATTAGCTTGACCCCATGCATGCTCGCCTCAAGTGCCTAATCTTGAGAACGCTGCATTTAGTCAGCTATCAGCCTCTCTCATGTTCATACTAGAACAAGAATCTTTTTCTGGAGACGGAGGCGCTGATTCGAGTCAACAGGCGTTTGGCGTTTGACGCGAAACTGTCGAGCATCTCCACGAGGAAAGAGGAAAGATGACGCACTACTCTATACCCTATAAAATAAGTCACTACTTGTAAAACTTGCACCTATCTACCGCTAAATAAAGAGGCACGCGCGAGCGGCGGACTGCGACCAGCACGACGCCACAGCATCCACCATCACCCATCACCACAAAAAATCCGTACATATTCATCCATATACGCCAAATCAATACTCCACAGAGTACCATCTAGTGTGGACATGTATGTCGGTACCCCGCCGTCGCAGTGACATTCACATCGACAACCCTGAGAAAAGCAACAACAATAAAAGCTCTAAAAGAAAGGTGGCTAAGCCGCCATCACCACCTGAGGCTAAAATTGTTAAAACAACAGGGGAAGTGGCTGAAAATGCCTCAAGCCCAGTCAACATCAAAACAAATAGGCCAAAACGTGGCTTCAAAATATACGGGAAAAAGAGAGCAGTCGTTGGCACACGCTGGGCTAAATCTAATCAATATAATGAGCATTTCAGTTTCAATCCATTCGGTGAATACAATAGCACGAGTATGGAGGATGATGACTCAGTGTACACCACCACTGACCCCAACTCTTCTTCCCCACCACCAATTAATTGCTCGCCAACTGACCCAAATGCTGACCAGGCAGGGAGGCAACACCAGATAAATGGGCAATATGCGAATCACCAAAAAGAAATTCAGCAACAAAAGAGATTCTCATCCCAGAGGATGCCGACAATATTCTTACATAACGTTAGGAATATCCAAGACCCTCTGGATGAGATCAATAAGGTACTGAACAAGCAAAAATTCAAAGCCAAATGTGCAGAAATCGGCGATGCAGTGAGGCTCAGTTTCATTGACATTGAGTCCTTCTGTATCGCCCGTGATACACTTGCCAAAACAAACGTACAAATGCACACCCACCATCCCAGAGAAGGGCGTGATTATAGGGTCAGAGTTCGGCATCTGCACCACCCGACCACGCCTCAATGGATACGCACCGAACTGGCCAAACTTGGCCCTACTTGGGCGCAAAACACCAGTATAATGGCCGACCATTAAATGTATTTGAACTTGAACTGGAAAGAAACCAGTTGACAAATGAAATGATATTGCACGTCAACAGGCTGGGTAAACAGCAAAATTTAATTTTTGAAAAGTTGCTCAGCCGGTGCAGTGCCACCGGTGCCAGGCGTTTGGGCATACTAAAAATTATTAATCGATGCCGCACAAGTGCCTAAAATGTGCTGAAGCATACGCAACAACTGAGTGTCGAAAAGATCGGAGAACAGACGAAAAATCACCATTTTGCTTAGATGCGCGAGGCGCTTGGAGCCAACTCTTGCGAACAGGTGCACTCTTCGGAGCCTACCAAGGGCTTCCGTGGACTGCCGTTAACCTCGCAGTGCATTACTAAAGCAGTGCACCAATATAACTCAAAATAAATAAACCATTGTTATACATCATATATCAAAACCAACGTGTTGTCAATTGTCGCATAGCACAAATACAAATTTGTTGCATGTTACATACGCGCATATACATATATATACAGTGAGCGACAGCTCAAGTCGAGCAGTGTCAAGTAAATAATGTAATTGCCTGCCATAAACTAATTATTCATTATTTTTCAAAAATTCCAAATACCGATGGTAGGTACATGTATTAACCACCAATATGAATGGATGACCCTCATAAACTGAGGTTTCCCCACCTGCTAGGTAGGATTATGTAAAAATGTAGCCTATTTTTAGGTGACAGCTTATTTGGATCAAGTACATTGTGGATACCTGGAAGCCATAGATCCCGGATTTTTTACCTAAAGTTGAGTATTTTCGGAATAAATAGATCAATACTTCGTAGTCAGTTTAGTTATATCCTGCATCCCGAGTTCAATAAGCCCACAAGGACTATGGACAAACGGACTACCATTGAACAACGGAAACTCATCCTGGCACACCACAAGAACTGATATTCACATCGCCAAATAGCTGAAATGGTCAATCTGAGCAACTCAACCATGTATAACATCAATCGGTGCTTCGTCGACGCAAATTGGATTGAGGGCAAGGGCAGAATGGCACCAAACCCGCTTTTCACCGAAGAGGAGGATCGGAGGATCATCAGGAAAATAAGGTCAAATCCCAAGCTATCGACTCCAAAAATGACTCAACAGACGCAGGATGAAATGGGGAAAAAGTGCTGTGTGGAAACATGACTTAAATGCCCCAGCACCACGGAAAAAGCCCTTTATAAGCGCACCAAATTAAGGGACTAGGATGACGGTCGCCAAAACCCACTTGGACACATAATTCCGTCCGTCCGAGCCAAAAATGATGAATTTGGACTCATCTCCAAATATGACTGTGTTCCACAACTCCAGATCCTTGTCCAAGTGAACAGACGTGTTTTGATGAATAAAGAATTATTTTTTTTTAATCATTAACCGTAATCAGATTCAATTGGCGCAGCCGGTAGGATTTCAATATTGAAATATCGTGAAACGTCGTAAACCTTTCAGGAAAACGTACTGGTGTTCCGCGAAAATCAACTGTTATCCGCATAAGGACCCAGTGATCCTTGAAAATCTTTTTTTTAAAAAGTAAACCTAAATACGCGAAGCAGACAACGAAGAATTTTCTTCTTGTGTACAATAGAACCTTCAAACAAAGAAATAAATAAGGTAATAAAAACGAAAAGATGCTGGAATCAACATTGCACCAAGCACTGTAGCAGATCCGTCAAGTACCAACCTTCGGTGGAGAAGATAGATTTCATGATGGAACTCTTCCCAGGCGCAGACGCAAGGCAAACATTAATAATGTACAGCGCAATACAGATGCAATTATATGGAGAAGCCATGAGGACATCACTAAGACACTTACCAGGAGATTGGGATTCACTACGGAGCATATTAATTTCCAACTTTAAAACACAAACAACTTTCACAAATACTGTAAAACACGTTATCAATACAAAAAATGAGGACCCTTGTTATAGGAAACCTTATAAATATCCACAAAGCTATGATGACGAAGTTAACAAGCAAGTGAAAGAAATGATGCATCAAGGTATTATACGACCATCTAATTCACCTTATTGATCTCCCATTTGGGTAGTACCAAAAAAGAAAATGCATCAGCAGAGAAAAAATATAGAATAACGAAAAAACAGTTAGCGATAAATTTCCCATACCTGTAATGGATGAAATATTAGACAAGTTAGGAAAATGTCAATATTTCACAACAATCGATTTAGCTAAAGGATTTCATCAAATTCAGATGGACGAAAAATCAATAGCAAAAACAGCATTCTCAACCAAAGCAGGACATTTCGAAATGCACCAGCAACCTTTCAAATAGTGTATTCCACTTTATTGGAAGAACACATATTAGCATTTCGTACCAGATTTCGCCACTACTGTACATCCGCTAAACGCACTATTAAAAAATGGCACGAAATGGGAATGGACGGGAGAGTATCAGGAAGCTTTCGAAAATGTGAAGTCAAAGATGACACAATCACCTGTGTTGGCATGCCCAGATTTCTCAAGGCCATTTTGCTTGCAGACGGATGCTAACAATTATGGCTTGGGAGCGATATTGACCCAAAACTCAGAGAAGGGTGAACGGGTCATATCGTATGCAAGCAGATCCTTAAATGGTGCGGAGCGCAACTACTCTGCGACCGAAAAGGAGTGCCTTACTTAGAAGAATACCACTTCACCGTCATCACGGATCATATAACGCTGAAGTGGCTCAACTCCATCGAAAGCCCCTCAGGCAGGATTGCGCGATGGGCACTGGAATTGCAACAATTTGATTTCGACATCAAATATAGGAAAGGAAACCTGAATATTGTGGCAGATGCCCTATCCCGACAACCTCTGATGGAGACATGCCTGAGAGTCTCAACTGTGGAAGACGCAATGGACCAAGCGAATAAAGACTGCCACTGGATCCAAAAGATGCGAACGGCCATAACAAAATCCCGAAAGTTTCCACATATGGAGGAATCTGGAAACTTATACAGGCACATCCCTCATCGCGCTGAACGGAGGATGTAGCAGCCTGGAAATTGTGTGTGCCAACGAGCAAGAGGACACAGGTTCTAAGCGAGAACCACAACACCGCCGCCGCAGGTCAAACGGGTAGTAGAAAAACAATAGCCCGAGTGGCAGCGCGCTACTATTGGCCAGGCCTATACAGAGACGTGAGAGCATATGTTCAACAATGTGAAATATGCCAACAATATAAGCCAAGTCAATTGGCCGCGGTAGGACACATGTTAACCCAGATACCTGAAGAGCCGTGGAGCACGGTATGTGCGGACTTCGTGGGACCATTACCGAGGTCCAGCCATGGGAACACGATGCTGTTGGTATTCGTAAACCACTTCTCGAAGTGGACCGAAATGGTGCCAATTAGAAGCGCTACAACAGCAGCACTGCAAAAGGCCTTCAGGGAGAGGATTCTGGCACGGTTCGGAGTGCCAAAGGTGTTAATAACGGACAACGGCACACAGTTTACCAGCAGGGCGTTTAAAAATTTCCTGGAAGAGAGGGGAATTAAACATCAATTCACTGCGCCGTACACGCCACAGGAAAACCCAACGGATCGAGCTAACCGGACAGTGAAAACCATGATCGCCCAGTTCGCAAAGAACAATCAAAGACTCTGGGATGAGGCGTTAATGGAGCTGACACTGGCAATCAATACCAGCGTCTCGACCACGACCGGATACAGCGCTGCCTTCATCACACAGGGCCGGGAGCCGAGGCTGCCGAAAGCGTTGTTCGATGAAGTGGCGATCGGTACGGGTCAAATAAGCCAAACGCCGAACGAAAATGAAAATAAGTTGAAAGACATTTTCGAAATTGTTCGGCGAAGCTTGGAAAAGGCCTCTCAAGACAAGGCAAGGCACTACAACCTTCGTCGCAGGCAATGGATCCCCAAAATCGGAGATAGGGTGTGGGTTAAATTACACCACCTATCGAATGCGGCGGAGGGATTTGCAGCCAAGCTCGCACCGAGATACGGCGGCCCGTACCAAATCATAGATTTCACGTCACCGGTGATCTGCAAGCTGAGGAGCTCGGCAGACAAACGGATACGGACGGCACACGTGAGCGACTTGAAGCCACACAGCAAGGTGACGGGTGAGTTCCCAAATCCCCAAAATTAAAAAGGGGGAAGATAAGTGTAACTCCAAAAACTGAAATTGGACTCACACTTATACACCTAAATATAACAACAAATAAATATATATATAATTATATATATATACATAAAACTAAAACAAAAAAAAAAACAATAATAAGAATAACAAAAGAAATATAAATATTAGAGATAGAGCACACGCCGATTGCTGTAAAAGTGAACAACAGATAATGCTGAGAGAGAGAATGGCCATGACCCACTCCAGAGTTCACTGTTGGAATCAAGGGCAGTGACCGCCGAAAGCGTTATGCTTACCGCTGACATAGAAAAAGCAACAATGCTTGCACTATCGAGAGCGCAAGCGCAGCAGCTGCTCAAAACAGTAGCTCGCCTCTTTGACAGAAAGCGACAGCAAGAACGCTTGCACTATGGAGAACACAAGTGCAAAGACCGCCGAAAACGTTTTGCTCGCAATATTGAGAGCGCAAGCGCAGCACACACTGAAAAACTGGCGGAAATAGGCAACAACAATGCTTGCACTATTGAGAGCGCAAGCACAGCGACCGCTGAAAACGTTTTGTTTAGGTTCACTTTAAATCAATAAAG
>JAWNNC010000468.1:0-14756 GCA_035043275.1 Drosophila tanythrix | reverse complement strand
TCGAACATTCAATTATATATATTTGGAAAATGGTTTTATTTATTTATCACTATTTAGTTGTACAATTGCACATATCGTCTGCAATGTCACCCGGATTTTGGAGCAGTTCACTGAAGCCCTTGGTCATATTTGAAGCGTGCGCTTGTTCGCAAGAGTCTGCTCCAGGTACTCCACGAACCAGCTAGACAAGCTTACGATCTTCGCCTGCCCGACAGACCTCAGGACCTCAATGTCCTGCGTTATCCTTATCCTGTTAGCGTCGAGTCCTTTGACGCTCCGTGGTGGTATATCTTCCTATTTGATATGCAAATCACACTTATGTTGTTCAGTCGTCTCGCGTTTATTTGATTTCGTAGCTCCTGCGAAGACATCGCTCATAGATTCCGCACTTCTGACTTTGACGAGAGAGCGAATTGGCGCAACTGAATCAGGGCCGGATTTCGGCTTGATATACAGTTACTACGTGGAGCGCATACAGCATAAATATATATTTATTTTCCATGGCTATATAGCTCCTCACACTCCCCCTTTCATCGGCAGTGGAAGACTTCCACTATCCAAAGGCGACAGTTGTGCTGTGCGTGATCGTGTCGCTCATTCCTCTCTCTTATTTCTTCGTTGCTCTATTTGCCGTCACACGCCTCGACACTAGTGTGCGTGAGTAACTAACTGCGCATTAGCAAATGTCATGCGCAAGCGTGTGGCTGCGCAAAGTCTTGAGCGCCCGATCAACGTTGAATAGAACCTTTTTAGTTCGGTTGGTTTTAGCTGGGCTAAAACTCAAATTTATTTTGAGTTGCGCTGTGATAACTAACGACACTGTAACGTCCCGTTCTGCTTCTTTCGGCCGGGCTTAACCTCAGCCGAGCTGTGGTTCCGTGTAACAAATTTGTATTTGCGCGAAGCGGTCAATTGACCCAGCGCTTTATATATGTTAGTAGAATTGCTGTCCCCCGCCGGTGTTCTCGAGGTTTAACAGCCGTCCACTGAATCCCCTGGCCGGTTTTGACGAGCGATCTTGTTCGTACGAATTGGCTCCAGGCACTCCGCTCACTCGCTAGGCGAGTTTAAGGCTCCCACCTGTGTGACAGCTGCAAATGTACGGCCCTCCGGCTACCGCCAGGATTTCGCACGTACTCGCGTTGTCAGAGCACAGTGTTTGCCGCACTCACGTCGCTGAGCTCTTGCGGATTTCGCTCGGCACTCCGCTCACCGGCTAAGCGAGTTTAAGGCTCCCACCTGTGTGACAGCTGCAAACGTACGGCCCTCCGGCTATCGCCAGGATTTCGCACGTACTCGCGTTGTCAGAGCACAGAGTTTGCCGCACTCACGTCGCTGGGCTCTTGCGAGTTTCGCCGTTGCCACAACTCAAGCGTGGCAAAGATTCACTCTTCTTACCCGACTTCAGAACCTCAATGTCCCGCGTTATCCCTCGGTTGGTGGCGGCGATTCCCTCGATGTTCCCTCGGCGTCGTCTCTGGATTTTTATTCACTGCTTATTGCGCGTGCTTTTCTTCTTACACTGTTATAAAACATCGGAATAGAAGAAAAGATTGTCTTGCCGACCTTGGCACCGGTTGTTGCACCGGCCGTATTGTGGGTGCCTCCTCTCCTCGTCTTCCTGCCACCTGTACACCACGGTGACGGTGTGCGTCCACTGCCCGGCGTCAAAAGTACGCTTGTACTCCCGGGTTCGTTGTAGCTGCGGCTTCGCGGGGCGTGGACACTCGTCCTCCTCGTCCGACGAGTTGATGATGAACTCGTCGGTCCGCCCCCGGGGCTCGAAGGGCATCGTCTCTTCATCGTTCCGGGTTTGGTGGCTCCGGCGCCGTGATGGTTTGGCCGGAGGCAGAGTCGACGTCGTCGTCGTGCCCGTCGTCCGTCGGCTCTTCCCAGTGGACTTCCTCTTCGTGCTGGATTACAGCTCCGCTGTGCCTTGCACCGGGATTTGGGGCCGACCGTTATCGGTCATGTCACCTTTGATTATGAGGCTGCGCGCGTGGATGCATATTTGTTATATTTTATATTATATTTTGTTATTTTTTTTATATTATATTTTCTCGCCGGTGACCGTCTTCGCCAGTGTGCGTGGCTAAGCAACGGTGCATTGTTTTTGTTGGTCACTCACTTCTCTCTCTTTTTTTTGTGCACTCCTCTACACTAGTGCAAGCATTGCTATTGCCTGCATGGCTTTGCATATGCACTTGCACTAGTGTGCGTGACTAACTAACGGCGCCTGCGCAAAGTTTCGAGCGCTCTTATCAGTGCAGGTGTTGTTATTGTTTGCGACGAACAACTTTTTCGGCTTTTCCCCCTCTTAATTTAGGGGATTTGGGAACTCACCCGGCTCCAGCCAGTGTGGCTGTAAGTCGCTCACGAGCGCCGTTTTTATCCGCCTGTCAGCTGCGCTCTTCAGTTTGCAGATCACCGGGGATGTGAAGTTCACGATTTGGTACGGGCCGCCGTATCTCGGTGCAAGCTTGGCTGCTAATCCCTCCGCCGCATTCGATAGGTGGTGTACTTTCACCCACACCCTATCTCCGATTTTGGGGCTCCATTGCCTGCGACGAAGGTTGTAGTGCCTTGCCTGGTCTTGAGAGGCCTTTTCCAAGCTTCGCCGAACATATTCGAAAATATCTTTCAACTTATTTTCATTTTCGTTCGGCGTTTGGCTTACTTGGCCTGTACCGATGGCCACTTCATCGAACAAAGCTTTCGGCAGCCTTGGCTCCCGGCCTTGTGTGATGAAGGCAGCGCTGTATCCAGTCGTGCTCGAGACGCTCGTGTTGACTGCCAGTGTCAGCTCCGGTAACGCCTCATCCCAGCGTCTTTGATTGTATTTGGCGAATTGCGCAATCATTGTCTTTACCGTCTGGTTGGCTCGCTCCGTTGCGTTTTCTTGGGGGGTGTACGGCGCGGTGAATTGGTGTTTCACTCCCATCTCGCCCAGGAAGTTTTTAAACGCCTTGCTGGTGAACTGTGTGCCGTTGTCCGTTATCAACACCTTTGGCACTCCGAACCGTGCCAGAATCCTCTCCCGGAAGGCCTTTTGCAGAGCTGGTGTTGTAGCGCTTCTAAGTGGCACCATTTCGGTCCACTTTGAGAAGCGGTCTATGAACACCAGCAGCATCGTGTTTCCATGGCTGGACCTCGGCAATGGTCCCACGAAGTCCGCACATACCGTGCTCCACGGCTCTTCGGGAATTTGGGTGAGCATGTGTCCGGCCGCGGCCAATTGACTTGGCTTATATTGTTGGCATGTTTCGCATTTTTGAACGTATGCTCTAACATCCCTATATAAGCCAGGCCAATAGTAGCGCGCTGCTACTCGGGCTATTGTCTTCCTGCTCCCCGTATGGCCTGCGGTAGCGGTGTTGTGGTTCTCGATCAGCACCTGTGCACGCTTGCCGGTTGGCACACACAGTTTCCAGCTTGTCACATCCTCCGTTCCAGCTCTGTGGGGGATGTGCCTGTATAAGTTTCAAGATTCCTCCATATAATCGGGAAACTTTCTGGGATTATTGTCTATGGTGGCTCTCATCTTTTGGATCCAGTGGCAGTCTTTATTTGCTTGGTCCATCACGTCTTCCACAGTTGAGATTCTGCGGCATGTATCCTTCAGAGGCTGTCGAGATAGGGCATCTGCCACAACATTCACGTTTCCTTTCCTGTATTTGATGTCAAAATCAAACTGTTGCAGTTCTATTGCGCATCTCGCAATCCTGCCTGAGGGGCTTTCGATGGAGTTGAGCCACTTCAGTGCCATATGATCCGTGATGACGGTGAAGTGGTATCCCTCCAAGTAAGGTCGCATCTTTCTTATGCCCCAGATTATTGCAAGGCATTCCTTCTCGGTCGCAGAGTAGTTGCGCTCCGCACCATTTAAGGATCTGCTTGCATACGATATGACCTGTTCACCCTCCACTGAGTTATGGGTCAATATGCCTCCCAATCCATAATTGCTAGCATCCGTTTGCAAGCAAAATGGCTTGGAGAAATCTGGGCATGCCAACATCGGTGATTGTGTCAGCTTTGCTTTCACCTTTTCGAAAGCTTCCTGCCGCTCTCTGGTCTATTCCCATTTGGTTCCCTTCTTGAGGAGCGCTTTTAATGGGTGCACTGTTGTGGCGAAATCTGGTACGAACCTCCTATACCAAGATGCCACTCCCAAGTATTGCCGCAGTTCCTTGACATTTCCCGGTGGCTTCAGCTCGGCGATAGCAGCTACCTTCTCTGGGTCAGTGTGGATTCCTTCTTCAGCGACCTGGTGTCCGAGGTATTTTAACTCTCGTTTGAAGAAGTCGCACTTCTCCACGTTGATCCGCATAGCCGGAATTGGTGTGCGAGCGTGATCCAAGTGCTGGTGGCTTCATTTCATCGCCACTGGCAATGATCGGGCAGCTGTTGCTGAAGTACGAGGTAAAGCTTGTATATTGATTGTATATTGACACGCAAATTAAGAGGGGGGGGGGGGAGATAAGCGTGACTCCAAAAATTGGACTCACACTTATACACCTGAATAAAAAAAAAAATAAAAAAATATATATATAATTATGTATTTGGGAGTTGTACCGGCTGCGCCAATTATGAATTTGTGGATCCTATCGGCTGCGCCTGTATTTGAGAGTTGTGAATACACCAATTGAAAGTTCGACAATGGTTTTAAGGAAAATATACAATTCTTTATTTTTTAAAAAACACGTCTTCTCGGTTTGGCGTACAAAATAAATCTCTATTTAAAAACACGTCTTCTCAGTTTGATGTACCAATGCTACTGGCTTAATCGATAATGAAACCTCGCATTTGCGTTTTATTTCATGATTGGCTTATGGAGGCTTTTTGTTTAAATATATTGTGAATACACCAATTGAAAGTTCGACAATGGTTTTAAGGAAAATATACAATTCTTTATTTTTTAAAAAACACGTCTTCTCGGTTTGGCGTACAAAATAAATCTCTATTTAAAAACACGTCTTCTCAGTTTGATGTACCAATGCTACTGGCTTAATCGATAAAGAAAGCTCGCATTTGCGTTTTATTTCATGATTGGCTTATGGAGGCTTTTTGTTTAAAGTAAAATTGAATATGCTGACGAAGGCGTTTGGCGTTATGATCGCTGGCTCCAGTTGGGTTTGTTATTGACGAAATTTGCTGATGTTCCATAAGGGATCTGCGCGTGGCGTTATGATTGCTAATGTTTATGTGGCGTTGGCATTGTTTATGTGGCGTTGGCGTTGGCGTTGTTGCAGTGAGTGTGGACATGAGAGATCTGCGTGATCTGGATATGTCACTATATATATATAATAAACTAAACGCCCAACAGGAAAGGGTAAGACTAACAAAAAAAAGGGAGGGTATTCAAAAAATACACCTATATATAAAGAAATAAAAGAATATACAAGGAGAAATTAAAATAAACGCCCAAAAGGAAAGGGTTAGAATAAAAAAGGGTATACAAAGGTCCTATACACCTGAATTTAAAAAGAATAAGAAGAAACAATATATATATATATATCTATAAATAAAACAAAACCTCATAAGAATAATGAACATAAATATAAATATTTATATTTATAGAGCATGAGACTCTTAATCTCAGGGTCGTGGGTTGGGCGTCAGTTGTAACGTCCCGTTCTGCTTCTTTCGGCCGGGCTTAACCTCAGCCGAGCTATGGGTCCGTGCAACAAATTTGTATTTGTGCGAAGCGGACAACCCAGCGCTTTATATATGTTAGTAGAATTGCTGTCCCTCGCCGGAGTTCTCGAGGTTTAACAGCCGTCCACTGAAGCCCCTGCCCGGTTTTGACGAGCGATCTTGTTCGTACGAGTTGGCTCCGGGCACTCCGCTCACTAGCTAGGCGAGTTCAAGGCTCCCACCTGTGTGACAGCTGCAAACGTACGGCCCTCCGGCTACCGCCAGGATTTCGCACGTACTCGCGTTGTCAGAGCACAGTGTTTGCCGCACTCACGTCGCTGAGCTCTTGCGGATTTCGCTCGGCACTCCGCTCACCGGCTAAGCGAGTTTAAGGCTCCCACCTGTGTGACAGCTGCAAACGTACGGCCCTCCGGCTATCGCCAGGATTTCGCACGTACTCGCGTTGTCAGAGCACAGAGTTTGCCGCACTCACGTCGCTGGGCTCTTGCGAGTTTCGCCGTTGCCACAACTCAAGCGTGGCAAAGATTCACTCTTCTTACCCGACTTCAGAACCTCAATGTCCCGCGTTATCCCTCGGTTGGTGGCGGCGATTCCCTCGATGTTCCCTCGGCGTCGAGTCCCTCGTTGTTCCCTCGGCGTCGTCTCTGGATTTTTATTCACTGCTTATTGCGTGTGCTTTTCTTCTTACACTGTTATAACACATCGGAATAGAAGTTCCCAATATTTTTACATATTTGTTATGTTGACCGACTGCGCTTTTACTTGTTGACCGACGTTGTCTTTTCTAGTTGACCGACTGACCGCTTTTTGTGCTGCGACGCACTTGTTATAGTCCTCCGTCGCAGCCTTTTGTCGCGACTGTATTAAAGATCACGCGATCGGCGTGGTGGCCTGATCTTTTGTAATTTTCCACTCTGTTCTGCTGGCGTCAGCCAATGTCTGTCATTAGTGTGAGTATGGATGGCGATATTGCGCTCGCCAAACTCCTCACACTATAACGAATTCGTCGCAACTGCAATCAGGGCCGGAATTCGGTCTGATATGTAGTTACTGTGAGGGGCGCATATAGCATAAATGTATATTCTATATACATTTATTTGCCACGGCTATATGGCTCCTCACACTCCTTTTACTCTGGGTCTTTGAGCTGGTACGCCCGGGCCCCGTGCGCCGCCGACACCTTTATTCGATAGCGCCGGCCGTCGCACCATAGTAGTCCGTCTGCTGGGACACGGGTGGTTGTCGATCTCTTCCGTGACCCTCATATGCCACTTCGCGGGGGGCAATTCCCTTCACTGTTGGGTGATTGATTCGGTGTACACCGGCGGTGGTGGTGGTGGTGGTGGGTCTTGCCGCCTAGTGCCCGGCCTTGGCACCGGTTGTTGCACCGGCCGTATCGTGGGTGCCTCTTTTTCCAACTGCCATTCGGGTGGCACTCGCTCGTCTTCCTGCCACTTGTACACTACGGTGACCGTGTGCGACCACTGCCCGGCTTCAAAAGTTCGCTTGTACTCCCGGCTTCGTTGTAGCTGCGGCTTCGCGGAGCGTGGACACTCATATTTGTATTATTTTTTTATATATAAGAATTATGGTTTATTGGATATTATATATTATATATTATATTATATTTATTTCCCAGTGAACACTAGAGAGATACACTCATTAATAATACGGATTGTCGATCAGGACGGACATTTAGTTAATTTACGTAATGAAAGTGTTACACTTCGCTCACATTTAAGACATCAAAAATGATAATTTATAATAAAAACGTGTGTTATCCCCCATCATCAAACACTTTGAGTTATACTGCAGAAGAAAGAAAATCGTTAAGAACAATACTCACAACAGAGAACAAATTGTTTTTAAAGTCATTGGGTCTAAAAATAAGAGAACAATGAGTAATTTGTTAGCTGTTCGAGAGAAACCCTATTCGGATGAGAGTATAATCAAAAAAGAATATCATAGCTACTCTCCCTATCTCCAATCATTTAAGAGTAATGATGAAGCTAGAATCACAATCCAAAATCAGGACTTATATGTGTTACCGAGCGAGAGTTTTATTAATATTGAGGGCTTGATTCCTTTGGCTAACAACACGCCAACTGGAGGAGGTAAACTAAAAAACAATTGCATGAGCTATATTTTTGATGAGGTTCGATATGAGTTAAATGGAATTGAAATTGATCGAACTAGGTTTGTTGGCACTTCATCAACCTTAAAAAACTATATTTCCTTGAATAAGCCTGAAAGTAGTATGCTTGAGAATTCTGGTTGGTTTAATGGAAACGAAAAACAACTGTCAAATGAAGGATATTTTAATTTATCTATTCCTCTTAAAACCCTGCTTGGATTTTGTGAAGACTATAACAAAGTCTTACTAAATTGTAAACATGAACTAATTCTACTCATATGATGTATATCATAGTAAAATTGAAAGTAATGACTATAAATTAAATATATCTAATTTTACTTGGAAAGTACCACATATTACTCTCAGTGATGAGAAGAAATTACTAATGTTAAAAATAACAAAAAATGGAAGCTCACTACCGCTAGCATTCCACAGTTGGGATTGTTACCTCAATCCAACACTAGCAGAGGGTACTCATCATGTATGAAATGTTAAGCTTGCAGCCAACAGAGAACGGCCCCGTTTTGCTGTAATTGCCTTTAAACTAGATAATAAATTGATTCAAAATCATTTGCGAAACTTGAAAGTGTACTTGAACTCTGAGGCGTATCCCTATGATGATATGAATATAAATTTTAATCGATCGATTTGCAAGTTTGTACGATATGTATACAAATTTTCAAGCAAGTTACTATATGAAGTAGTCTGAACCGTTTTTAACACCTAGGGAATTCAAAGAAAAAGCACCAATTGTTGTTATAGATCTAACACATCAGAATGAGAGTGTAAAAACTGGCCCGATCGATATCAGAGTTTCCATAGAGTTGGATAGTGCCAGTGTGAGAAACACTAAAGTATATTGTCAACTTATGCATGATCGGTAAGTTGAGTATTCACCATTAACGGGATTAGTTCAGCGCATTGTTTAAATAAATTTGATGGAGAATCAAGTAGTTGTTGACATTCAATGATTTTATGGAAATAACAACTATTTTATATTAAAAGAAATTGCCCTAGTTTTTAAGAATGGATATTACCAACACGTTTATTACCTTATAAAACCACCATATGATTTTCTCAGATTAACTAAGAAGGCCCGTAAAACGGCAATATGGTTAACTAGAAATCAACACAACCTCTGTTGGAATGATGGATCTGATAGCTTTTTAAAAGTCAGAAATTATCTTCGTGAGCTTTTTAATAATATGAGAGTAATCACGAAGGGAGATATAAAGAAAAAGTTTCTTGAAAAGTATCTAAGGACGTGTGTAATGAACATTGAGGAATTTGGATGTCCACGATTAGATGAGCTAACTGTGGGTTACATTCAAATAAAGGTGTATGGTGTATGTGTCTTAAGAAACGCTCGAGTTGTATTAGATTTTCTTATAAACTTTAATCTAAGTGCATTGTAGATCCAATGGGTAAAATTTTAAAGAAAAAAATTCAAAATTTATAATTAAATGTGTTTATTATTATTATTTAGAAACAGAATTTAATTTCCATATATTCTAAAATTAGAGCTTTCTAAGATTAAAAAGAGTTTAAATAAATTGTTTAGAGCACAATGGTTTGATATTTTCCTATGTATTCTACAATTTGTAAAAAAGTTTTGAAAGTGACTTAAACATTGATCTAGTTCTAAATCAATTATTCTTGTAGTTAAATGTTTAGTTAAGGCTTGAGCAGTTTGAGTTCTTGATACCTGCTTAATGGATAATCCCAAGATTGAAAGCATAAAGTGTGATTTTAAAATTAGAAAATCAGATAAGCAGTGCATATTAATTTTAAACCAATATGGTAATAAAATTGAATTTGATAGTGAGTCATGGAGAGCCTTCATAAGATTAGGGATATTTTTAACATCATTCTTATGTTGGATTATATACTTATATAACAATTACATTATCCCTAAATGTTCAAAAATGGGAAAATACGATGTACAACTTTTAGATTTAGATGCATCTTATGGACATGAAGCAGAAATTGACCTAACTCGTTTATGTTTTGAAAATTCTTAGAAAGATGGGAAAAGAAATAAAAAAACATGTAAACCAGTATAAACAAGTATTACAAAAGAAAGTGAAACAAGTATAGACTCTTAAAAAATAAAGTAAAATAATTCTTTAGTTACATTTCTGCTTTTGAAGAATACACATAACATTATGGGACTAATTACGAATTTTGAATTAAAACAAATGTGAGGAAAATTGATGATTTCCTCAAGGAGTTTGAAGATTGCTTTTCCTGAGCACGCTAAACTGTTGGAGGAATACCGAGAATATTTCTTAGAGAAACTATCGTCTTATTAAATCACAATATAGAAAGCACTTGACGGTGTGCTCATGGTCCTCCAATGATGCAACAGAAGGAGTTGATACATGTGCTTGTCACTACTTTGTATCATATAAAGAAAAAACTGAATCGTCTAATATTCAATTCACTAACCTAAGAAAGAGGATCAATAATATGGATATTAATAATAACAATACATTTTAATATATACCTTTATCTTAAATTTAAACTAAAACAATAATAATAAATAAATTTTATTATGAAAACATAAACAAAAAAATTCTTTTATTTAAACATAATAAACTCTATGAACCTAGGTATGAAGAAAACAGAAAACAGGTATACAAAACACAGCAGGCTATTTTTCAAATTCTAATGAAATCATCATAAGGAGGGTCACTCAACCAGGACGCATAGTAAAAAGAGGGAGAGAACCGAAAACAAACACACACAAAAGTTAGCAGCACGTGTCAAACATAAGTGCGAAGTACCTGCTTATCAACACTTCAGGTCAATAATACCCTCTCAGGTGGGAGGTGTCCTGCGAGTTCTAACCAATGACAATGAAGGTGAAAAAAGAGAAGCAAAAATAATTTTCCACTGATTAATGAACCCTCCCTTAAAAAAAATCAAAACAAAACAAAACAAGTTCCTGCACACCTGTGTGCTATCTGTCAACCGATCTTCCACTACATTCTAGCATACAGGTTACAGGTAACACCCCTTGCTCACAATCTCCTCCTTACGAAAACTCAATCACGTACGCACACACAAGTGCGCGAGTGATACTCAACCTGACTCCAACCCCAATTGTAACGGACCGTTTTGCTCTGCCGGGCTAAACTCAGTCGAGCTGTGGGTCCGTGCAACAAATTTATAATTTGGTTGCGTTTGCGTAAATTGATAACACGTATTTGGTATATTCTTGCACAATGGTTGTCTTTATTTGATTCTTATTATTTGCTCGTACAGATTGCTGTTTCGCACCGCGAGGTGACGATGGTCCACTGGAGCCCCTGGTCAGCTTTGAAGCGTGCACCTGTTCGCGAGAGTTTCGCTTCAGACACTTCACGCACCAGTTGGGTAATTTAGTGGCCCGCCTGCCCGATAGTGACACCGTACGGCGCTCTGGTTATTCACCAGAATTCGCTCGTACCCGCGCTGCCTAATCACAGGTTTCGCACACTTGTTTTTACCCAGGCACGGTTTGCCTGTCGCTACGCTCAAGCGTGGCAAGGATTGCACTTCTCACCCGAATTCAGGACTCCAATGTCCTGTGTCCTTCGGCGGGTTGCTGGGCCTTGGTGCGGTGTTGGTCCTTCGATGACTTTTGATTCCTGACTGACTTTGATATAGTCTCACTTTTAGATTTTAATTCTTGACTCAGTTTGAATTTCGGCAGCGTCTCACTTTTAATTTCTGATTTTCTACTGAGAGTCTGAGTCTCACTTTTAATTTTATCGACTGAGCTCGATTTTTAGATTTTCGACTGAGACTTGCTCTTTGCTGCGACGCCCTTTTTATAGGCCTGCGTCGCAGCCTTTTGTCGCGACTGTACCAAAGATCACGTGCTTGTCTCGGTGGCGTGATCTTTGGTAATTTTCCACTACCTTTTCGCTGGCGCCAGCCCATGTCTGCCGTTAGTGCGAGTATTGATGGCGATATTGCACTCGCCAAATTCCTCACACTATAACGGCACATGTCCTAACGGACATGTGTGTCAGACACGCTTATATGGCTGACAACCTGCGCACGAAAGAGAGAGGGCGAAAGAGAGCGAATTCGCCGCAACTGCAATCAGGGTCGGATTTCGATCTGATGTGCAGTTACTGTGAGGGGCACATATAGCATAAATGTATATTTACATACATTTAATTGCCAACGCTATATGGCTCCTCACACTCCCCCTTTCTTCGGTAGTGGAAGACTTCCACCTTCCAGCCGCGACTGTTCTGCTGGATACCGCCATCCCCGTTGTCGTAGGGCGCGTAGGGACCGTCTCCATCGTCGTTCGGCGCTACTCCCGCGTCGTCTCCCTCGTCGTCCACTTCTGCTCCCGCGTCGTCTGCGTCAATTGAGTCCGCACGCGGTCGCGGCCCCGCGAATCGTGCGGCGGACTCGTCCAGCTCGGGGTCGACGCCAGCTCGGGGAAATGTTCCCGGATCCCCTCTGGGTTGATCCCCTCGAGGATCCTGTTGACCTGGAGTCGACAATCGTATTGACACGCGGACTACACGCACCAACCGTCTCACGCGCATCACGCGCACTACGCGAACCACGCTGCCGCGTGGTCGCTGTGAACGCCGTCCAGCGGCCCTTCGCACGGTCATTCCGGCTCCGCCTTGGTGCAGAGCTCCAGCGTCGCTGGGTTGCATCCAGGGGTTTGAGCCTGACCGGCAGTGACCACTGGAGGCCGCTTAGCCGCCGTGAGGTGTTGGATTTTGTGCGTCCATTCTGGTCACCCTCGATTGCCGACTGTGAAGTTGTGCATATCTGCGGCGCATTATATACCCTTTGTGTGGGTGTGTGCGCTCGCGTCTCTTATCCCTTGGGTTGGCGTTCTATTGGCCGATGCACGTCTCGACACTAGTGTGCGTGACTAACC
This sequence comes from Drosophila tanythrix, assembly GCA_035043275.1. Taxonomy (NCBI): domain Eukaryota; kingdom Metazoa; phylum Arthropoda; class Insecta; order Diptera; family Drosophilidae; genus Drosophila; species Drosophila tanythrix. The sequence continues at coordinate 2,067 of JAWNNC010000468.1, read as the reverse complement.
AACGGCATCCTGTGCAGTTGTTGCTGGATTTCTCTGTGCACGCCTCTACACTAGTGTCATAAAACGCTCTTTCTCAACGCCGAGCAAAACGTTTTTGGCAGTCGTTGCACTTGTGCTCTCCATAGTGCAGCATTGTTGTTGCCTATTTCCGCCAAAGCGGTGAGCGAAACGTTTTCAGCGGTCGCTGTGTTTGCGCTCTTCATAGTGCGGGCGAAACGTTTTCGGTGGTCTTTGCACTTGCGCTCTTTATAGTGCAAGCCTTGTTGTTGCATAATTCCGCCACAGCGGCGATCGAAACGATTTCGGCGTGTGCTGCGCTTGCTGCCAATTAGTGTGAGCAGAACGTTTGAGGCGGTCGTTGCACTTTTGTTCTCCTCTTAGTGCAAGCGTTTTGTTGTCGCGAGCATTATTCTTTGGATTGTTACTCTTCTATTGTCAGCGGTAAGCGTAACGCTTTCGGCGGTCACTGCCCTTGATTCTCTTAGTGAACTCTGGAGTGGGTCATGGCCATCCTCTCTCTCAGCATCAGCTGTTGTTCACTTGTTACCGCAATTTGCGTGTGCTCTCTGCACATTCGCTGCGTTCAGGGCTTTTGGTTGTTTAATGTTTATTTTTTTCGGTTATTCTTATTATTGCATGGTGCAATTTTGTTTTAGTTATGTTTATATATATGTATAATATATACATATTTATTTATTGTTATGTTTTTGTTTTGTTTATGTGTATATATATATAAATATATATATATATTTATTTATTGTTATGTTTTAGGTCGAATTTTAGTTTTTGGAGTCGCACTTATCTTCCCCCCTTTTTAATTTTGGGGATCTGGGAACTCACCCGTCGCCTTGCTGTGTGGCTTTAAGTCGCTCACGTGTGCCGTTCGTATACGCTTGTCTGCCGAGCTCCTCAGTTTGCAGATCACCGGTGATTTGAAGTCTATTATTTGGTACGGGCCGCCGTATCTCGGTGCAAGCTTGGCTGCGAATCCCTCCGCCGCATTCGATAGATGGTGTAATTTCACCCACACTCTATCTCCGATTTTGGGGCTCCATTGCCTGCGACGAAGGTTGTAGTGCCTTGCCTGATCTTGAGATGCCTTTTCTAAGCTTCGCCGAACAATTTCGAAAATGTCTTTTAGCTTATTTTCATTTTCGTTCGGCGTTTGGCTTACTTGGCCTGTACCGATGGCCACTTCATCGAACAAAGCTTTCGGCAGCCTTGGCTCCCGGCCTTGTGTGATGAAGGCAGCGCTGTATCCAGTCGTGCTCGAGACGCTCGTGTTGACTGCCAGTGTCAGCTCCGGTAACGCCTCATCCCAGCGTCGTTGGTTGTTCTTTGCGAACTGGGCGATCATTGTTTTTACCGTCCGGTTAGCTCGCTCCGTTGGATTCTCCTGTGGCGTGTACGGTGCAGTGAACTGGTGTTTAACTCCCATCTCCTCGAGGAAATTTTTAAACGCCCTGCTGGTGAACTGTGTGCCGTTGTCCGTTATTAAGACCTTTGGCACTCCAAACCGTGCCAGAATCCTCTCCCGGAAGGCCTTTTGCAGCTATGCCGTTGTAGCGCTCCTAAGTGGCACCATCTCGGTCCACTTCGAGAAGCGGTCTACAAATACTAGTAGCATCGTGTTTCCATGGCTGGACCTCGGCAATGGTCCCACGAAGTCCGCACATACCGTGCTCCACGGCTCTTCTGGGATTTGGGTGAGCATGTGTCCGGCCGCGGCCAATTGACTTGGCTTATATTGTTGGCATGTTTCGCATTTTTGAACGTATGCTCTAACATCTCTATATAAGCCAGGCCAATAGTAGCGCGCTGCTACTCGGGCTATTGTTTTCCTACTCCCCGTGTGTCCTGCGGCGGCGGTGTTGTGGTTCTCGCTTAGAACCTGTGTACGCTTGCCCGTTGGCACACACAATTTCCAGGCTGCTACATCCTCCGTTCCGGCTCGATGAGGGATGTGCCTGTATAAGTTTCCAGATTCTTCCATATAATCTGGAAACTTTCTGGGATTTTTCTCTATGGTGGCTCGCATCTTTTGGATCCAGGGGCAGTCTTTGTTCG